>VYZQ01010953.1:38801-68528 GCA_013400655.1 Mystacornis crossleyi
TCTCATGTCCCGTCGTAGAGGTGGGGGGGGGGGGGGGGGGGGGCACAGGAGTCTTCTTTTCACTTGAAAGGGCAAGAGGAGGGGCTGGATAAAAGGAATCCAGCATTATCCGGAATTGAGAGCACAAGAACGCGCTTCAAAGCTTAAAAAAAGAAAAGTGCAGGCACACAGCTTTCCTATATACTTTCCTTGGTGGAAATCAGGAGTTGAGATCTGAATCTGGCCAGAGAAGAGATCAAAGTAGAGACATTACAGGAGGAAGTTTAATAATGCAAAATAGTTTGTTGAATGCTCTTCCCAAGTTCCTGCTTTTTCTCTTTTTTTCAGCAATACAATACCACATATTTGAGGCCCTCCAATTTATAATGGCAGACACTGATTTATATTGATACTACATGCTATCTAAGAGTCCATCCCAATATATTAGACCACATAATTGTGTTTCTTTGTGTTAGGATAACTCAAAAACCTGCTGTAGTGCTTAGACTTTTGTCTGGCGGTGGAACCATTTAAATCAATCCACTGCAATACTGAGACGAAATTCACCTGCAGTGTGCACCCCAGAGTCTACAATGCACTTTGACATCTGCATTAAGACCAGGTGAAAAGCCCATGCTTTGCACATCATGAGCCGTGTGTTTTCCTGTATGGAGTATATATATTGTGGAGCTGACTGATCACAGATGTAACATCTACCTTGCTCTTCATGTATCATTAAACTTCAGGCACTTAGCTGGATCAGGAGTGGGGAAGGAGACAACCCTTTCTATCAAACAGATAGACCCTTTCAGAAAGTAAATGGGAAACACCCACAAAAGCCCCACACAACCCCTTCTCTCTGGATAAGAAAGGACCCACACTCTCCATGCAGTCACAGCAGTACAGGACAACAGGCAAAGTATTTGCATCGGGCCCGAAAGGAGCCCAAAGCAGTTGTTCCTCCAGAGCTAAAGTCTGATTCCTCAGATGAGCTAGTTTCCTCTTCTGAAACACACTAGGATGTCAAAGGATTGACACTGGTAGAGAACCAACTCATTCCTTCCAGACACACACACACCACAAACTTGGAAGATGATCTTTCTTCTTATTCCTTAAAGAATCACAGCAGGTAGAAACAAAATGTCGAGGGGATCTATGGGACTCAGAGGCCCTGTCCCAGCTCTGAATGATCTGGCTGTATTAACTACCCTGGCCTGTGTTTCAGGACTCCAGGAGCTACTTTGGAGGGTCTTCTCCCAAGCAGACACCATCTCCCACTGATACACAGTGATCTCAGTTCAACAGCAGTCCAGCACCACAGATGCCTGACTGAGTGTCCACACGCTGTGAACCACCTCAGTAGGTGGGCTGGGACAGTGGTGAGAAAATGGATTAGTATTGAGACTAGTAAGTTCCACTGGGACTTGAATACTGGATGTCTTCTCCACTGTCTGGCTCTGTGAATCAGAACCAGTGCCAAGGAAGTGGGATCCCAGTGCACTGGGAAAAAAAAGAGACCCATCTGGTATACTTGCCTGGTGATAAAGTGAACCAAGGTGACTGCAAAGTTTAAAGTGCCTGGCCATCCTGCACAGAGGAATAGAAGGCTGGTCAGATATTCATGTGTCCTCTTTGAGAGGTGGATAGTGGGTCTCTGTTTGCAGTCCACATCATAACTGGTTTAGACAGCATGTCAGAAGTGCCACTCTTTGCAAGGTGCCTGAGGTCTATGTCCAAGCTTCTTCTGCTGAAAAGAAGGGAAAATGAAGCACAGAGAAGCAAATTTTTCTATGGGGTCTGCAAAATTCAACATCATATGATAAATTTTCCTTCACAAGTTCATTCACAAAAAGACAAGAAGTCCTGCTGATTCCTTTAAATCCCTAAACTCTCAACAGACAGAGGATTTCCAAGTCAAAGGGATGGATTCCTGACTGTATAAACACAGTGGTTCCCAAGACAGTCTTATGCTGATTCGATGGACAAAGAACATTTTCCAAAATAACCATACACTGGAAAGTTCAACCAGTGGGACAGTCTTTCCAAGGCACTATGAAGCAATCAGAGTAAAGCTGGGATACTTCTTTCTATTTCAGCTATTGTATTTTGGTACCTGCTCTGGACCTGAATTTCCCAATCTGCAGAATGGAAAATAGGTTCCTGGGCTTTAGGCTTGGTCCTTAAGCCTGTTTTGCCCAGATCCCCATGGGAACTTTCATCTACAGCAAGTGGATGCCAGTGATTCTCCATATTCACACCATATTCCACCAAGACCCATGTGCAGGGCTGAGTCCACCTTCATGTGGTCCCACCCTCCATACCTACGCTTACCTGTGTTCAGAAAACCTGAATAAAGGGGTGAGAGCGTAGGACAGAAAAGAGGAGGAGCTGGGCCTTACCTCTGGCTTAGACTTTCTACAAGATGTAGGGACAGAGTTCCAAAGTATTCAGTTTTCCTTTCTATGAAATATGCAAGCTTTATTCTTAGCCTCCTTTTGCCAAGGGGGTAATGCTTCCTCTCCCACCACTTCAGTCCCCGTGGCATGCACCAACAGCCAGATGGGTTGAGAACTGTGATCACCCTGTTCATGGCTTCTGGCCCCCTACACATCTTACTTAATCTGCAAAAATACTGACCTAAAACTGAGCTCCCTGGCCTGGAAAAATGAGGCTATTGGAGCTGCCCTGGCAAGGCTGCGTGGCAGTACTGTGGCATCACATCTCTCTCCTCATAGGATGTGGGCTGCCAGCTGACTCTGCTTAGAGAGAACATTAACTACACCTCTTTATTATTGAGAAGAAATTTATTGGAGACATCCTTCCCTCTCTCCAGCTTCTCCTTTACCTTCACAGAAAAGTAAACATTTAATTTTTTTTGTTGTTAATAGATTTAATGTTCATTTGTCGGTAGCCTAGGGGCAGGAACGCATGACATTTCAAATAATTGTTGTTTCGGGGGTATCCTCTGGAGGAAAATGCTGCAAAAGTGTGGAGAAGATTTAAGTAAATTACTGTGTCAGCTTCTATTTATTCCTTACATGATTGCCAGAGGCAGGGCTGCGAGATAACCATTAGACGCCCGGCCATAAAACAGGGAAGCAGAATTTCAAAAAGCCAGAGTGCCATTACTGGAAAGTTAGTGTGTAACATGTTAAATTATCCCCAAAGTAGGGGGATATAGGAGGGGGCAGCCATGTGTCTAAGAGTGAGAGAAAAGAAAAAGAGAAGAAGAGAGACTGTGTAAGTGAAGGGAAGGAGTTTCTGTATGAGGAAGGGGAGAAAGAAAGAAAGAAAGAAAGAAAGAAAGAAAGAAAGAAAGAAAGAAAGAAAGAAAGAAAGAAAGAAAGAAAGAAAGAAAGAAAGAAAGAAAGAAAGAAAGAAAGAAAGAAAGAAAGAAAGAAAGAAAGAAAGAAAGAAAGAAAGAAAGAAAGAAAGAAAGAAAGAAAGAAAGAAAGAAAGAAAGAAAGAAAGAAAGNTGAATATTGTGGGCAGTTTTGAAAACTGCAATATAAAATAGATATTAAGCTATCTGGAAGCTTCCAAAGGAAAGAAACAAACATGGTGAAGGGCCTTAAGGGGAAGCCGTATGAGGAGCAGTGAAGGTCACTTGCTCTGTTCAGCCTGGAGGAGACTGAGGGGAGACCTCACTGCAGTTACAACTTCCTCGTGAGGGGAAGAGGAGGGGCAGGCACTGATCTCTTCTTTGTGGTGACAGTGACAGGACCCAAGGGAACGGCCTGAAGTTGTGTCAGGGGAGATTTAGCTTGGATATTAGGAAAAGGTTCTTCACCCAGAGGGTGTTTGGGCACTGGAACAGGCTTCCCAGGGAAGTGGTCACAGCACCAGCCTGACAGAGTTCAAGAAGTGTTTGGACAATACTTTCAGGCANGAAGGAAGGAAGGAAGGAAGGAAGGAAGGAAGGAAGGAAGGAAGGAAGGAAGGAAGGAAGGAAGACTCGGACAATTCTTAAGTCCAGCTCTGAGGGCCTGCCATGGTGCTTAAGGACCTTTGGAGCAGGTGAAACCACTCCTTTTCCAATAGCCAGAATAGACTGCAGTCAAGGTAGGTGATTGTGTCCCCCTGCTCTGCACTGGGGCAGCCTCACCTTGAATATTGTGGGCAGTTTTGAAAACTGCAATATAAAATAGATATTAAGCTATCTGGAAGCTTCGAAAGGAGAGAAACAAACATGGTGAAGGGCCTTAAGGGGAAGCCGTATGAGGAGCAGTGGAGGTCACTTGCTCTGTTCAGCCTGGAGGAGACTGAGGGGAGACCTCACTGCAGTTACAACTTCCTCGTGAGGGGAGGAGAAGGGGCAGGCACTGATCTCTGCTCTATGGTGACCAGTGACAGGACCCAAGAGAACGGCTGGCCTGAAGTTGTGTCAGGGGAGGTTTAGGTTGGATATTAGAAAAAGGTTCTTCACCCAGGGAGGGTGGTCAGGCACTGGATTAGGCTCCTCAGGAAACTGGTCACAGCACCAGCCTGACAGAGTACAGGAAGTGTTTGGACAGTGCTTTCAGGCACATGGTGTGACTCTTGGGGATGTCCTGTGCTGGGCTAATAGTTGGACTTGATGATCCTTGTAGGCCCCTTCCAACTCAGCATATTCTGTTGTTCTGTGGGTCCCTCTACCCAAAACAATCAGCTTCAAGCTTTCCCTTATCAGATCCATTTCACCTCCCACCTCTCAACTGTGGGACAGTATATCTCCGAAAGGATTGGTGAGGGCCAGAGGCAGCCTCAGCTCTGCTGAAGACCATGGACACTGCTGCAAGATGATGCTCAGGCTGAAAGTTAAGCAAGTCTTGAAAACAAAAGGAAGGACATCTGGGAGGAATGGGAAATGCTTAGGTTTTGACATAGAAGCTAACAGAAAGGGACTTGCCCTCCACACCTAGCATTGCTTGTTATGTCCGTTTGTGCTGTTCTGGACAGATCCTGCTTGTCCTGCACAAGTTTCCGCATCAACCTCCCTCCACTCTTGTTAATTACTCACACTCTACAGCTCAGCTCTGCCCTCTGACTCATTGCCCAGAAGCTGCTGGTTCTCCTTTTCTTTCATTGTAATTTATTTACATCATGAAAAACAATTAAGTTCCAAAAAGTCTTATTTATCCCAGAGATCTGGTTTTATCTTCCCTAGCACCACTCTTCATTTGTTCCTGCCACGGCTTCATTTTTCCTCACTTTTTTGTCCAAGGACAGCTCGGCTGTGTGGGAGTCAAGGGGCTAACAAACTTGGGACTGGGGCCCTGTAGCCCTAGCCTCTCCAAGCCAATGTCTCTGCTCACAATCTTTCACATACAAGGGTGGGAGTCCAACCACACACTCAACAATAAATAACCAGGGAGATTCTTTTTTTCTTTTTTTTTTTTTTTAATGACTCACAAGGAAGACTTGCTGGTTAAATCATTGCTAACTCTCAACCTCCTCAATATTTCTTTGCTAATAGACTTCAGGTTTAATTGAAGGATCTTCTCTGGACTCTGTCTAAGGCACCATTTTCTCTTTAACCCCACCGCTCACAGCCTCACAAAAGCCAATCCATTAAGGGTCTTCATTAGTTTGAGCACCAGCCAACCACCCAAGCGGCAAAGGTCAAACACAGTCACCTGTCACAACATGGCAGTAAAACTACTAATTGTATGGGAACAAATGAGATAAAAAGATGGTACTATTATGCTATTTGATTTATTTTGTTTCCAAAGAGTCATTTAAGACTAATTTACTTCGGAAGCTGTAGAGGGGGCCTGTGTGGATACACATTCTCCTGTGAGCCAACGTGGGTATGTGCATGTGCACACGAGTGTCTCTCTGTCTCATGGATGCACACACACATGTGCACATACAGGGGTCTGAAACGCAAGTCTAGGGAACCATAAAGTCATGGCACCATAAAGACTTACACTTAACCCTTCATGCAGGAAGAGCCCCATGTCACACCAAAACAGCTCTGCACACTGCAGTAGTCACTCCGAGTCAGTCACATCAGCCCTACTGCTGGCAGCTCAGTTGCCCAAGCACCATTCCTCAGCATTCCAAGTGCAGTGGCAACGGCCAAGGCAGCCAGTGCAGGATCCCATTTTGGAAGGGCACTTGCTGTGGAAAGCGTTCTTTACCTTTTTGTGCTCAAGAGGAGAAAATGTCCCACATGCCCTCTGGTGGACACGTGTCAGGTAGCAGCTCTAGGATCAAAATGGGAAGGTAGAAGAGGCCATATTTGTAGATACAGACAGAAGTGGTCTCTAAGAGGTGTTTAAAAGCTTGCTTCCTCTCCAGCTTGTCCTGGCAATAATTTTCCCAGTATGTGTCTGTGATTGCCAACTGAAAAAAAATCTGGGCTTTCTGAGACACAGGAAACACCCCAGCCTCACCTCTTTTTTGGAGGTGCCAAAACAACATGGCCATCTTCACCACCTGTTCCCCATTACCAGATGGGGGTATCATTTTTCCTGTAAGAAGACATAAATAGTACTTCTGGAATACAGGCCAAACCAGCACAAGGCCTTCAAACACAGGACCCAACCTCAGGCTGTGCAGTCATCCTTCAGCACAGCAGAAGAAACATCACCCAGGATCAGGACAAAAGTTTCCATGGCTTTTAAAAGACACTTAGTGCTTTGATATTGAATATCAAATCACCGAGAATTCTCTGAGTAGAGGTGAAACGTTCAGATACTTTTCCAAGAACAGATCTTTACATGCTCATGCATTAGGGACACTGCCTTGGCTACTTTGTGGTTCAGATCAACAGTTTCAGGGCAATGCAGGGAAGAAAGCAAGCTCTTGCAACATCCAAATGTGAGGAGACATGACCTCCTCACCGGAATGAGATAGCTCCCTCCTGTGCAACCAGCTGTGTGGTGTGATACATGTCCAGACTGGATGAATAGAGTTGGCAAAGTGGGAATATTTCTATGAAGGCAGAATTCTAATTTCTGCTATCCTTTGAAGTTTTTTGACCAGATGTTCATCAGGGAGTCGTGTAGATCTCCACAATTAATATATGCCCTCCCTCTCCTCTTCTGGGGCTCTCAGAGTCCAGAGTTGATCTTGTCCTATGTTTTCTATTCCTGCTGAAAACAGGAAGGACCTTGATCATAGCTCTGTGTGCCTATGGTGAGCATTTACATGAGACAGTACTATCATTAGGGACCTGAACTGCATGTCAGCTGTGCTTCTGCACCCTCTTCTCCTCATCTTTTTTCAGTTTGTCCCCAACCCCTTTATCTTTGCTCTGGTCTCACTTCACAACTCTCCCAGTGCTGAGATAGCCATAGCAGACTGTTTGTCTTCAGCAGCCATCAACATGTTACAGAGGATCCTAGCAGCCCAAACTCATTAGCCCTTAGCTAAAAAAGGGCTCATGAGAAAGACAAATTCCCTGAGCCTGTATTTAGAAACAGACATTGCCTGTCGTGGGTGAGAAACAGGCTCCCCCAAGCTTGTGATGCATCATCATAGCTACCAGCAGGACCCCACAGTGGAGCTGATTTCTGGGTAGAAGGGAAAATTAGAATTTTTTTTTTTGCTGGCAGTGGGTCATTTGGACCTTTTAAATGAATCTAACCAGCTCTAAATTTGCTCAAGAACTGGAAGAAGGGGAAAGGAGGAGGATGACAAGAGCATTAAAACACTTCTCACTTTTTTTGTTATTGAAAAATTATATTTCAATTCAGCTTTTCTTCTGTCAACATTTAAAAAATAATAAACCATACAGAGTTTTTTGATACTTTTTCCTCCCATTCCCTAGATATTCCTGTAACATGAGAGGGTAAGCAGCATTTAACAGCTCTAGTGGAGTCCAAATTAGTTTTTCTGGCAACCAAATGCAGTGTCTCCTCCGCTGTGCGCACATACGCACACACACACACACACACACACACATATCACTACCTAAAGCATTAACAGATCCTGCCCAAAGCACAAAGCTCAGGAACCAAAAAGATGCAATGCCTCATAGTGTTAAAGTCCCTAAATACACATTACATTATGTTATCAGCTTCAATTACACAATTTCAACTGTATTTCCAAGGAAATGGCTCCTTAATCTAGGGCTTAGGATGGTGTTTCCTTAAGAAGTGGCTCTGCCCTTACTTTATTTCCTCTTTGCTCACTTAGGTGCTAGGCACTGCACAAACCTTTTTCTGAAGACTAAACTGTGCCTTTTTTTCCCCTGTGGCTTTTTTTACTGGTGTTCATTACAAAAGTGGCCAACGGCCTTTCTGAGTTGAACCCACTTTATCTTCCAGAAATGGGATTTGTTTTTTCCATTCTAGAGACAAGAAACTGAGGTACACAGGAATTAAGATCCAAAGGCATCTGATGCATTTTGTAAACCCTCTATGTTTTCAGTGCACTTAACTCACTCTGCAAGTTCCACAGCTGCCATTATATTCAGCAAGGACATCTGTGACCCAGAGCCACACCTCAAGACAAAGCAGGGGAAAGCATGACCCTAAAAATTAGTGAATTATTACTGGGGCAAAGTGATTCATCCAACAGCTCTTTGGAACTCCCCTTTCAATAACCATGCAATGAGCATTTCTTCACCAGACCCTGACTCATTGAAGGTTCAGTAAGTAAAGAGGCAAAGGCCATGCAGATAAATGTCTTTCACTCTGCTCCACTCCCAAGCACATCCAGGTTGAGAAGTGTAGAAGCTGGGAGTGTTATTTAAAATGTTTGTAACAAAAGACTTGTCTATAAGGAATAGACAGAGATGCCTGACAGAAGTTATCAGATCTTCACCACACTAATGCTAACCCCAGTGAAAAAAATGCTGTTTTGATGCTACTGTAACTATTTTATGTGTTTGTGTGTGTGTGTATGTGTGTGTGTGTGTAAGGGGAAAAAAAGACATTTTTAGCTTTCTTTCCCAACACATATGAAAACTACACACTGTCCCTCCTCGAATCAAACCAAAAGAGAAAAGACCAGGCACCACACTGTCAAGAATAATTGGCTATGCAAACACAATTTAGGAAGCAGCAGATTTTCAGAGAAGTATCTTGGAGTGATGATGAATCACATCCATGAGTCAACTATGTCAAACTTTCCAGGGAAAAAAAGCAGTCACCGCACCAGGAATATGAACAGCAGTGTCCTTTGCCAGATATGTGAATTACTCTTGCCACTATAATCTATCCCAGAAAGGCCTCCTTAGGTGGGCTGCTTCCATATGGGGCAATCTAAGCAACATGTAAATTTACTCAGGACTCTGAGTCCTCAGAGTGGGGAACATATGATCAGACATCTGTGAAGATGAGATGGATGACCAAAAGAACAGGAATTGTTTAGTGGGAAGAAAAAGATTGAGGAGAGACATGGCAGCAGTTTACTAATAGGTGAAAGAGGGAAGGAATAAATTTTTTCCATGTCACTGACAGATACAAAGAGAAGTTATGGACTTAAACTGCAACAAAAAGAGATTTACTCTGGACATTGGAAGAATGTTAGAGGAGTAAGTACTGCAATAGATTTGCCTGAAAAGAGGAGGATGATTTCACTGGGGTTTCTAAGGATGGATTAGACAAACATCTGTCAGACTTGCTTACATAACTGTGATGTCTCCTTGAGAGCAAAGATATAAGCTAAAGAACTCCTAAATAAAGGTCAGCCCTCAGAAAATTCCAGCACTGTGATCCAGAGCATGGTGTGCTATCTCTCCTCAGAGAAACATATAGTATGAAATTGTGAGAAAATTATATTTTCCCAGAAGATATAAATTAGTTAATAAATGTAAAACTTCAACTAAGCAAACACCCACCCTGCAAGATCTGAGACCTCAGTTAGTGGTTAGAGGTTGACAAATCATACAGAAAAGAAAATAGGGGTTGATAATGAGAAGATTGGGCAGATCCTACCAACAGCTGGTACATTTGGTCTCCATTGTCGCTCAAGAGACTTGTACTGATTGAAGAAGCAGTGGCTTGGGGAGTTGATGAGATAGTCCTGGAATTGCTTTTCACAAAAAAGCTGGGATGGGTGAGAACTCCCATTCAGGGCCAGTTCATGCCAACGATCCCGTGAATACTAATCTGATTTTTCCTGTTTATCAGTGGCCTGTTTGCAGCCAGCGGGCCTCCCCAGACCACGGGCTCTTTTATGTTGTGATGTTCGGGACCACCGGAAGGCTGCCAGGGCACCTCTCCGCTCATCCGCTGCGGCCCCGCGCTGCAGCTGCAGGCCGGGACGCTCCTTCAGCACCGCGGAGAGCGGCCCCGGGCCCGAGCGCCGAGCGCGCCTGCATCCTCCGGGGAAAGGGGCCAGGCTCTTCCTCGGAGACACCTCCATCCCAAACCGTCTACCAGGGGTAAAAAAAAAAAACAAAAAGCAAAAAAAAAACCCCACCAAACCAAAACAAAACAAAATCCAAAAGAAAAAAAAAAAAACACAAAAAACCCCCACAAAACAAACAAAAAACCCACTTGATTTATTCAGGCTTTGCGTGGGCTGAAATCTGTTCCAAGGAAACATTTATATCTGAATGATGACCAATTCCAAAACAGAATTCTAAATATAGTTTAACCTTGCAATAATTTTGGATCTAAAATTATTATATTGAATGAATGTTTTCCTACCATTCATTATCTTAGAGTTAAAAAAAAAAAAGAAAAGAAAAAAAAGAAGGGAGGGGAAAAGAAACTCAACCCCAAAACAAACCACAAAGCTCCATACTGCTGAAAGGAAATGTGTTAGTATTATTTTGTTCACATTGTAAATGGCACCAGGTCATTAACCAAGCTAGTTAAGTAACTCACCAATTTTCTAGCCATCCTGCCAACCAGAAAACCAGCCTGTTACTTGGGCAATCAGATAATTGCATTTTACATTTTCAAATAACCCTTAACAATCAGGAACTAATTAATGTCCATAACACCCCAGTGAGCTATGAATGTTTACTTCCAACTTACTGATAGGGAAACTGAGGCAGAGATCTTTATCCCAGGCTGAAAAACCCATCCAGGGCAAAGGAATAGGTAGAAAAACTTCTGTTTTCCAGCCTTGTATCCATTACATTCCCTTGGAAACACATGAAGGATGCTTTTATCCATATGATGAAGCTACCAGCAACCACTGAATCATCAACTAAATCATCAGTCAGCCTAATAATTAGCCAACTAATTAGCAACCACACAAAGCAGATTCATTTACTCAGGGTGCCATCCAATACTGTACTAGCAGGAAAGTTGGATGGCAGGATCTAAACAAGGAGTGGAATTACGGCGCTTTGCCACATGCCAGGCCCTGGCCAGCTTGCTAACAGGGAATAGTGGTCAGCTTTAGGCTCTAGCACTAGCAGAGTTTCTTGGTGGCCCATGCACATAGGTCCACATTCCCAGGTCTTGCTGGAGGAGAAGGGGATCCTCTGGCTAGGGAAAGGGAAGACTGAAAAGCTAGTTTTGAACCTGAGTCCCAACATTCTTTCCAGGGGGCATGGGGCAACACATACCCTTTGCTGCATACAGGGAGAAGGCAAAGTTTCAGCCATCTAAGTGGTAAACTTTCAGTGTAGTGCAGTATTGAGAGCCGGGTAAAAAACATATCTGTCTTTATCACACAGGACTCGGTGTATTAGCCATCTTCCTGTTCAAGTCCTTCCTACTGAATCCATTTTCCCACACAGAAACTACCAGACCCCTACTGAACTGAGAGGGATATAAGAATACTGAGAGCAGGGAGGGAATCTCTCAACAGAAAACGTGGCAAAGAGGAAAATTTCAGGCATTCAGGGTGGCTGGGGAATACCAAGTGCTCAAGATAAATCATTCAAGCAGTCTGGAGTCAGAAAGCAGCTGCAGTGAAAGTCAAAAGGTCTATATGAAATAGAAAGGTTTTCTTTGCAGGTAAAGTCTTCAGTGTGAAGCACCTAGAGATTTTTTTTTTTTTGAGGACACAAGACTGTTATTTTAGTTCTTAGTACAATTACTAAGCTCTGAACTTACAGGGAAACAAAATTTGTATCTTCAAGACCACTCTATCCATTAGCCAAGAGACCTCAAATGTCCAGGTAAAAATGTTTGGGTTTAGCATGGAGTGAAAAGAAAATAGAAGTTAAATTTATATTTGAAGCCACTTTAGATCCTTGACTCACATAATTAAGGAGTGAAAGACTAATTGGTAACACTAGGAAAGAAGTTGTTAACCCTGAAAAAAGTGGATTGAAACCAGAATCTTGTCATCACCTTCATGTAAACTTTTCCTCAGCATTTGAGGGATTTCAGTATAAATTTCTTCCAACAGAGAAAAATAAAGCTTAAGTCACATGGACTCCTGAAAGACCATGGCCACACCAGCAATAAGTCTGCAGGACAGAGCAAGGTATATGATGTTCTATGTTTTCTGCTTCCTTCTCCTGAAAATCAGTGAATTTTTCCAAGTTCTTAATGCAAAAATATTTTTAGAAAGCTGAATCACATAATTATTTTCCTCCTTTCAAAGCAAGATATTTTATTAAAACATTTTGATCAGGCTTGAAGATGTAAGTCCAGATTCACAAAAGATCATGTAACTATGCCTTAACCATTTGCAATGTGTAAGCTGAGCACTGCAACCCACTTTTAACTTCTGTGAATTGCAGAGTACATACACCATAAAGGTGGGGTAAGCTGGTTCATTTTGCCTCCTAGCTGAGGCAGGCTGCAAGTGGAGCTCCAAGAGCTATGTGGGTTTAGCTAATGGGAGATAATTTCTTATATTGTGATGCACTTGCAATAGTGACTCCAAGTATTTGCTTTAGGCTTACCCTCATTCTAATACCATTAAAATGGTGTGGCTCAGCAGTTCCCAAAGGGATTATCATGAGCCTCCGTTTGAGGAGCTCCTCATTTGACCAGCCCCTGAGAATGGGTGTTAGGCTCACCAAGTGCCCAGTGGACTCATCCCCACTCTCCAACTCCTTCAGCCTGTTTTGCAAGAGAGAGTGAAAGAAATATTGACACAGATTCTCTCCCCTTTACAGCATGCAGAACTGCCAGGACTCTCTTGGGAAGCCCAGCAATCTCCCTGCACCTCCAAGGCCCACAGAGCTGTTTGTCCATAGTGCATGAGGAGCAGGCTAGTAGGGAGGCCAAGAACCATGAAGTAGGCTCCTGCAGCAGAAAAACCTGTGTGAGGATATGTGAAAAATAACCCTGACTTGCTAATCCTAGCTGTGAGCAAACAATTAGCAGGAAGCAGAGGCAAACAGGAAAGCTGATTTAATTATGTGACACTGATACAGCCAGTGAACTGAAGGGAAGGGAAGGGGGGAGGCAAGGGGGGGCACCAGGGATGTGGGGTCAAAACAGTTTGTAAAAATCTGTTTCACAAAAGCTGTTGTTCCCCTCGGGGCAGAGAGAGATTACCGTGGCTCAGTGTCTATCAAACACGGGAAGAGAATAGGGCCAGGGGCAATGAGACAGCTTCCGAGTATGAAGGGCCCTTCTTCTTCTCCGCAGCAACCAGCAGCCTGCCAAAGAATTCCTGTAAGCTCTCGGCGGCTTTGTGTGCCTGCCTGGGCTGTGGGCAACTCTGCAGCAGGCCTGCCTATTGTCGGCAGGGCTCAAAGGGAGCAGGGGAGAGAAAAGGGAAGCTGGGGGAGGAAGAGGGTTTAAGGGGGCTTGTTGTTATCAAAGCCGCAGAGGTTATTGTGCTGGAGCAGAACCACGCTGCCTCTGAGCCCCTTCAGTGGGGCTGTTAATGGAGGCACTGCAGGGAGACAGAGGGTGGGATTTGCTCCATGTAAACTCGCTGGGGTCTTCCTCTGCGTGCGCTCTCCTGGCTCACGCCTCTGGCTCAGAGCAAGCATGTGTGGACAGAGATGAACGGCCCTGCACCCTCCTTATCCATACCACCAGCATCCAAAGACACCTGCAAAGGGAGCTGGGCTCACACACACACTGTGACAGGCACACACAGAGCACAGAGCAGACACCCTTGCTCAGCACAGATACCAACCACTCAAGGCTTCAGAAATAAATGAATGCATGTCCACATCTGCAAAGGCAACCGTTCATCGCTGAAAGCATCTGCAGCTGGACATACAGATACACCTGGTGGCTCATATGCATACCCTCAACATCTGGGTCCGTAACCTGAACACACAGTCAGATAAAGCTGTGCACAACAATACGAAGGCACGACTTTCCTGGCAGGCACAAACAAGAAAGTCTTGGGGCACTGCCTCAGAGATCATGAGCACGTGGCAGAGTTAGCACAAGGGATGTTAAACCAGGTTGTTTTAAAAGCTTCATTTGCACCACAGGAAGAGAAGCTGAAGGCCCTTGGGGAGCAAAAGCCGCAGGAAGGAGCATGTGAGCTGTTGTCAACAGCTTTGCAAACACTGATGCCATGTGTAACAGAATCTCCCAAAACACTGTGCTCCAAACAGCCTCCAAATACCATGACTGACCAGAGGAAGGGCCTGATCCTGAAACTGGGTCATGCCTCAAGATACCACAGAGTCAGGGTAAGAAGGATGGAAGAGCTGGATCCCTGCTTAAACTCCGGTCTGACTTGGATCAGGACAGGCAGTTCCCAAAGCCTGGCACACTAGTGCAACAGAATCCATGACAGATCCAAACTCCTGCTGAGGGAACCAAGCCATCCAACATGAAATCACAAAAGAAACTTTTAATGGGAACCAGAGTCCCTATCCTCTTAATCCACTAAACTATCAGAGAAGTAACAACAAAAGTCCTTCCAAGGTACAGAGGGAGGTATGTGTATCAGACCCATAGCCAAAACCTTGATGAAAATGAGAAATCACAGAGTCTGACATTTTTCTTAATCTAAGTTTTACTGTAAAAGCTATCACTCTGAAAAAAAATCGACAAAATATTCTTTCTGGATCAGGAAAGCTTCTTCATGCTCATGTCAACCAGGTTGGTAGAAGCTTTACTCCCCAGTACCCAAATCCACACATGATCACAGCTCAGGTCAAAACAGCCTTCACCTGATGAGCATGGATGGTGGAGAGTTGGTGCATTACACAGCAGCCAGACTCTCTCCTGTTCCCAGGGTGCCCCCACTCATCAGTCCCAGAGCGATGATTCGTCCCAGTGCTGATTCACCACATCAGTGCTAATCGTACCAGCCCAGGCTCACAGAAACACTTGTTTGCCTACAAGTTGAGACCCACGCACACAAACACACACATGCATGTGTGGTGTGAGAATAATTCAGTTGCACCCAGAACCTTCTTCTTCCCTTCTCCTCCCACTTCCACCCCATCGCCCAGCAGATGCTGCTGAGCCAGCCCAGAGAGGCAGGAGGGAAGCTGGGAAGAGAGATGAAGAGGTACCCCAAGAGGGAGAGCAGCAGCCTCTGACAACCATGGTAGGAAAAGTAGGGGGGCTGAGACTGTGGGGGAGGGGACGGAGGCAAGGCAGGGAGGGCTTCTCATTGTGAGGGAAATTTTATTTTTAACAGATGCTAAGGCAGATGGCACAGAATTAACAGAAAATGGGAGAGGAAAAAAGAGGAAGAACATTACTGGCTCCAGAGAGAGTGGACATTAAAAAAATAAAGAATAAGGGAATGAAAACAAGTTTAAGTACTCTCTCCAGAGGAGGGGGGGAGGGAAAGCGCAAGGCAGAGCAGGGACGAAGCAGCGTGATAATAACCAAAGGCGTGAAATTGCAAAAGTAAAATTTGTGGCACTCGGGAGGGGCTGATAAGGCCCCAGCTTCATTGCAAAACTCACTCAGAAATTACTGATGTGATGTTTTAGCCTTTATCATTAATAATAATCGAGAGTGGGGAGCGGGGTGGGGGTGACTGAAACAAAGAGGGAGAGAGATTGCATGAGCATCTGAAACCTGGGGAAGGAAGAAGAGGACACAAGAGGAGAGCTGGGGGAGAGGAGAGGTGGGGGAGGGCAGAAAAAGGAGTTCTAGTGAGGGGGAAAAAAGGATGAGAAAGGAAAGGAAAGTTAAAAAGGAAGCAAT
Source organism: Mystacornis crossleyi (assembly GCA_013400655.1). Taxonomy (NCBI): domain Eukaryota; kingdom Metazoa; phylum Chordata; class Aves; order Passeriformes; family Timaliidae; genus Mystacornis; species Mystacornis crossleyi. The sequence continues at coordinate 54,716 of VYZQ01010953.1, forward strand.
ACTGACCAAGAAAAAAAAAGGAGGAGGAAAGAGCTGGAGGAGGAAGGTTAAAGGACATGAGGAGAACAAAAGGGGAAGGCAGACAAACAGGAGTTGGGGAAGAAAACACCAAAAAGTGAGAGGGGGAAAAAAGCAGTCAGGGGGCGAAAAGAGGGTGAATGAATGGAGAAGTGACAGCAGAGATGAAATAGTGGGAGAAGACAGACTGTAGGACAGGGATTAAGAGAGGGGGAGACAAAGAGATATGGCCCTGCCGCTCTCCTCCCAAATTAATCGAGGATACATCAACCCAAGCCACTAAAACAGAGCTATTATGAATGGGTTAGTCACAGGTGGAGTTAAAGGCCTACAGAGGGATATTAGCCAAAATTGAGTGCCTTTTAATTTCTTTCTAACGAGAGATTGTGGCTGGGGAGCCAGACACTGCCTCGGCTTAGCTAGGCCTGAAGGCAGCTAAACACAGGAGCCGGCCGCTTCCCACAGCCACGCTAAGCCACAGGCGAGCTGACCTGTGCCGCGTGCGCGGCGAGCTGGAAAAGGCGCCCACGGGCCGAGCTGCCCGCACCACGCGCGCCAAGGCACAGCCACACGCCGTAGCGCGGGACACGCGCGGCAAACCCGGTGGGCACCCACCACACCACTCAGCCTCATCTCGGCTCTGCTGCCACACACACAGACCGAGTTCCAGCGCCTCACAACCCACCAGTGGGCTCAGGTGATTCACCCTGCCCATCAGGGGTTGGCTTTTTACTGGAAGATCCCCCGGCACTGCAGCCTCCTCATTGCCCTCCTGGAGAGACCAGGGAGCTTCGACACAAGACCAGGACATCTGGGTTCTATTTCTGGCTCTGCTGCTGGCAATTCACCACATTTCTCCATTTTCCCATCTGCTATCTGGGAATAATGCAGTATTGTTAAAACTAAGCACTTAAAAATGATGAATCAGACCATCCCCTCACTCCAAAATCATGACATTGGTTTAAAAAAAATCATGACTTCTTCTAGAAGGATAGGGCCATGTACAGGACTCACACACCTTCAGAGAACTCGCTCTATTGCACTCTAGTTTCATAGAAGATTTAGAGAGAGTTTTATTTTTTTCCCCTGAGCTTAAAGCTCACGGTTCATCAGGACACATGATGTTGGGGGGAAAAAATCTTCAGAACTGGTCATACTATGTAACATAATATTTTTGCCCTATAGCTATGTCCAGATTTTCCATGAAAAACTCCTGCTTCTCAAAGTATAAGTTCATTAAAACAAAAGGGAGTCAATTTCTAACAACTCTCTCTCTGTGAAGCAGTTTCAGGGGGGATCACAAAAAAAAAAAAAAAAAGCTGTGGAATCATGGCAACATTCAGCTCTTAACATTTTCCAAACAAAAACATTTGTTTTATGATTGAAAATTACTTTCATTTTTTAGGTTCTAGACCATTTAGGCTTAAAAGGGGCTTTCAAATGGTAAAAAGTTGCACTGGGAACAAAATATTTCATTTTATCCAATACAAAGTTTTGGGACTAGGGTATAGGAAAAGGGAGATAGGATCAGGATGAGAATCAAATTATTCCTTTGTGAAAGCATTATATTTTTTTAGTCCTTATCCCATTTTGGAGCAGAAGTAACTGCAGTTTACAAATTCTCATAGAAAAAAAATATTCCCTGCCTAGATCCAATTTCCATCTCTATGGAGGTGTTTTAAGGACTGCAGATAGTATATGCTAAGTATTCTTAATTTATGTATTTATTTCACCCATTGCAGATATGTCCCAGCCTGAATAATCCACATACATACCTTCATCTCAGTGCTGTTCAAACACTCACACATCTTCCCCTTTTTTCAATCTGAACCCAGGCTTGCTTGTGATGGTTGCAGAATTTACTCAGAATTGGATGTGCTTTCAGGTGAAAGACACAAATCAGATGAGCTGGAAAGTGTGTGTGACCTCTAAGCCAACAAAAACACTTCTGCAGAATATACATGAAGGCATTCCCACAAATCAGGGTGAACTCGCATGACAGTGTCTTAGGAGCAGAGTGGTACATGCTATGATACAGGGGCTGCTGTTGATGGAACAGGTATCACGTGTGCTAAGTCACAAAACACCAGAGAAGCTGCTCTTAGTGCATGGAACATCACATGAAACCTGATAACAACAGCCATGTCTAATGAGCAGAAGTCACATCTGGAGATCACCTGCTAATTCATCTGAGAATAATTCATAAACTTAAGAGACAAACAATCTTAGTGGTGAGGTAAATGTGTATCACTCCTCTGGATCTTACTGACACTTGGATGAAGAAGTATTATCCTTCTAATGAAAGAGCCTGCAAAGAGAAGGGACAACGTTCACATGAGGATGTCACTCTCTGCTGGGGCAAAGGACCCAGAGGCAGGGTTGCTGTGTTCTATGCTCAGCTCATGTTCAGCACTTTGTCTCCAGCTCCACCAGCTCCACTCCTGTTTTGAGTAGCAGCCAGGTTCCTCTGGTATGGATTTTCATTCATTTGAAACTTTGCAGGTTGTTTTTCTCTCAAAGACACAAGAGAAAGACCCTGCACATTCTTCTTTTACTCAGATAGCGAGTTCAACTGAGGGAGAAGTCAGCTGTGCTGGAGTCTGGCTTGTCCATCTTCTGAGCCTCCTTCACATCTCCAGTTGGAGAATCTCTTACCGGCCCATCAGGGAAACAGCCCTGTGGCACAAAGTTCAGCCTTCAGGGATAATTTACTTTCTCACTGAGACTGAGGGACCTCAAGAAATATCTTTATAGTGGACAAAAAAAAAAAAATAATATCCTAGAATGAGAATGACCCAGGGGACAAAGAAAAACAGACACAAGTGATCAGACCACATGGCAAGTGCACATGAAACAGAGAGGAGGGGGACAAGACCACAGAAGTCAAGCATCAAATAATGCCAGTGTACATTCTTATTTAGAGACCTCAGACTTCCACGTGAAAGTTTTCCAGCTTGCTCACTCACACAGGAGCGCTGGCTGAGATCAGTGATTCCTGTTGATAATTTTTCTGCCTCGTCTGTCGGCACGGACCTAAGACCATTCCCTGCTGTCGCAAAAGCCTTTTTCAATAGGCACTGTCCCCCCTGGGCTGCCAGCTGAGGCTGCTCCCTGGAGAGCTACACCCCTCTCAGAGTCTATTAAAGCTCAATTACCCAGGGCTGACTGGCCTCGTTGTCTGGCAAAGGGAGGTAGGATGTTCCTCTCCCTCCCAGGGTCGGGGCTGCTTTACTATGGCCCAGCCAGATCACATCTATGTATCAATTTAATAAGATCAAATCAAGTACAAGATGTGAGGGGAGGAAGGCAGTGAAAGGAAAAGCTGTAAGAAGGCAGCTCAGAAAGCCACCAGCGCTTGCCTAGGCAAGACTGGCCAGCCCATAGATGACAAAGGGCACATTGCTGATTTACGATGCAGGCACAATGGAACACCTTGATTTACGTCAGCATGGACCTCCTGGCCCCTCACCACACCCTGCCCACCAGCATCTTCCTGTGCCAACCCAGCACAGCATCTGAGTCCCTGGTGCTTTCTCAGGGACCAAAACCACTCTCTCCTATGTCCCACTTCCATTCCGTTGCCACACTGCTCCCAGGGAGGCTTTGCACCTTCAGCAGTCAAGCCCTGGCCTTCCCTACTTGCTGAGAAAGAGCTGTCATCAATGCCAGCACCGAAGTTTCTATCAGCGATAAATAGCTTCCCTCCCACCTACACCCTCCCTCTTTGGATGTGTCTTCTGGGATCTGAGTCCATAGACAGAATTATACAAATAGATCAGTCATACAGATAGCAGTCATGTTTCATTTATTACTCAGAATCCTTATGGGCGAAGAAAATAAGAGAAGCTGAAAAAATGTAAACCCATTTATTTTGTTCCCCATCCCTTAAGGACCCATGTTTTCCAATGCTGTTTCATCAGCAGAGAAGGTGGGGGTAAGGGAAAGGAGGACACACTGATACTCGGAAAGTCTAACTTTGGGTTAGCATGTCTCCGCCACAGTCCACAGGACTCTGAATGTCACACAGAGATCAAGAGGTAAAAGTCTCAGGTGTCTCTGGAAAGAATCCTTTATCCTCATCACACAGGCGAGGAAACTGAGGCAGGGGAGAAGCCTGGCAGCCATTTACAAAACCTCTCAGAGATGTGCCTGAGAAGTGGAGACAGGTGAAGCGGGGTCCCCTAAGCACCAGGCTGCCTGTCTTCCTTGGTATACTGTGACACATGCCACCAGCTGAGGAATGGGGGAACAGAAGAGAGGAAACTCATCAAATGCAAACTATTCACATGTCTCACAGACATTCAGTCCAGAAGGGTCTGCACATTATCCCCTCTCCAAACTGCAAATCACCACTCACCTCCAAGACAAACCTGAGAGCCCCGGTAGAAGGGATATGCCAAGCACACTGAGTCTCACGGCAAGAGTAGGCTCTGCTAAAATCTCCCCTATTCCCTGTTTCTGGTAGAATTCAGAATCTGTGGGAACGCACTCCAGAGCTTCTTGTGAAAACTCATTTCTAACTCTGAGCAGGGATAGCACGATGTAGCAGCGCACGGAAACACGGACGGCCCAGCCTCTCCAGCCCAGAGATACACAGAAAGGCAGGGCTGGTGCACTCCTTGTGCATTCAGAACTGCAGAGCTCTCTTGGGTGCAAAGTGGAGCTGAAAAGAAAATACCTGAAACCCAAAGCTTTTTCTCTTGCCTTGAGTTAACAGATTATACCATGCAGCATGGAGAAGCCTCAGGATCTGGCCACTTTCACAGGGCAGAAAGGAAGCATGTGCCCTGCTGCCAGCTCTGCCAAGCCTCCAGCTTTCTGCCTTTTGGCAGAACTCCAGAACATCCCTCATTCTTCTGCAGGACTTCCCTCACTGGGACCCTACAAAAAACTTACTCATTTTATGTCCTAGAGCAATGAGTTCATCAAATGTTTCACTTCAGAGGAGAGATGCAGACAGAGGAGAGATGTGGGTGGGCATTTGATCTGGTAAAGATAGCATGGACTGGATGAATGTCATTGTCCATGAATGGAATGGAACAGATAGGAAAAGCAGCAAATATTCCCATGCAAGCTGGGCATCAGTGATGATGGGGGCATCTATCAATCAGACACTGGCTCCACTGGGATTGTGCCTCCATGGTACATTTTCCGGGAGAGCCCGCTACATATTCAGTTCCCTTCAAGGCAGCAGCTTGAGGAGGTTATGGCTGCATGACCAGATCTAAGGAAGAAAAGAGTTCATGTGTGTCCTGTAGTTTGCACAGGCATTCACATGACCAGAGGTGCGAGCAATTTGCGTTCCTTGGCAGCACGGCCACACCGGGCACCACAGCACCCTGTCTCCCAGGCACAGGTACACATAGACATGAAAACCAAGTGAGACTGCTGTCATAGTCCCTTTAGACCTGGGAAAAAGCTGGGTTGTCTGCAGATGTCTTCAGATGCCTGCTTTCCTTGCTTTATTCTGGGCCTTTTGGTACTTGCTGCTTCTCTTCAAACTTCAGCATCTGGAGTCATAACATTTTAGAGGATATGTATTTGAAGATGAAGGTGTGGGAGGGAGGAGGTTTAGCTGTTCTTTAGTGGAAGAAAACCTAACAGATTCAACAACCCCAAAAGGAAAAAAAAAAGAACATTACACCAACGCCAATGGGGTTTTATTATGTAATTTACTGGCTTTGGCTCTAGACATGCCGAACAAAACCTCCACCGAAAAATCAACCCAAACTTTCCACCTGCACAAAGAGTATGAAAAGTCCCATCTGTGCCAAGGCCAGGGATAGTGGAAACATCTTGTCCCCTTCCCATTCAGAACAAGCCCAAAGTGAATACCTGCAGACCAAGCTCAGGCTCAGATGCTTCAGTTAGGAGGAATTGTACCAGTCTGGTGATTCAGAGAGAGATAAACCTTCATTTAAGAGAATTTTTGGCTTTGTGCTGTCTATGGTTTAAAACCTTCAGAGCCTCAGAAGTGAAGATGTTCTTGCTGGTGAAAGAGAAGAGATAAAACCGAAGAGGAACAGGTCCAGTCTGCCACACATTGATGAGGGGGACTTCTAAGGAGACAGCAAGTACCAAGAGAGCTGCCCAGCTTGATCAGCCACATACTTGGTGCACTGAAGCCCTGCTGAAGCATGCCTTGACCTGCAGTGGACTTGAGCAATGGCTGGGAAACTCCAGCAGAACACCAGTGCAGGAACACTCTGCCCCATAGTGTAAGAGGCAGTGAAAGGTAGGTGAAATGAGGCAAGGTGGCTTAGGCTACCCAACAGGCTGGTGGAAAGATAGAATATTACCCCATGTGCTACCCATGCCCATTGCTCCAGCTGCCTCCCACTGAGGAAGCAGGATCTGATGCCACAAAGCACGTTATCCCTGGCATTGACACCTGACGCAGCCAAAACGGGCATCAAATTTATAGTCAACTGAAACCGTGGCACCGTGCAATGCCCAGGAAGCCCTGGGTGCCACGGTCCGAAACGGGGACTTAAGGCAGCCTCTTTCCTGGAGTACCAAGCAAAATTACCCTCCCTGCCCCCATCCCCAGACATCACTCCCTGGAGCTTTACACCAGGACCACAGGCACATGAGGGAGGGCTGGGGACACAGAGAGATGATCTTCCACCAGAAACTGTGTGTGGAGGATTAAAAAAAAAGAAAAAAAAATATGGAAGAGAGGCTGTGAGCAGAGACAGAGAAAGAAAAAAAGAAAAAAAGGAGTGGGAAGGGAGAAAGTGAGAAAAAGAGAGAGAGTGAGAAAAATGACAGGAGCTGAATTTTCGGCGCCCTCACTTTAAATCAAGATAAAAGACTGAAATGGAAAATAACAGTCCAGAGAAACCCCTGGACGGCTTTGGGCGTTAATGGAAACACATGGCTGAAGGCTGTAGTGTTGTCAGCTTCCCCGTGCTCTGACATTCCTTTCTGATAATCCGGCCTGCCATAAAATTAGAATAGCAAATACCTCCTGACAAAGATGCATGTTTCCCTCTATTGTGCCATCATAAAAAAAACTCCGCTGGTGACTCGAGGAGCCGCAAACTTCAATTTAAATTTACAGTGCGGCGGAAGGAAAGTGATATGCACTCAAAAATTTTAATAACCTATTAAGTTACGACTTCAATTTCATTTTATGAATATTTTCCTTGGGGAGCAGTGCTATCACAGAGAAAGATAGAAATTTAAAAAAGATAAATAGTGCCATTAATCTCCAACATTTCTCTTCCATTATCCTTGAAAATTAGGAGTTATTTTTGTTCAGATCTTCATGTAATTAGCTCCCTACACTTGATTCACTAGCCAGAAAATGACCATGTTCAGAAAATTAAAAATTTGTCATTAAGTGGAATTTAACATAATATCATTTATCTTTATCTATTCCCCAGCTGACAGCAGGAGCCTTGGAAGTGATACAGGCTTCTGTGTCAGAGAGTAGAGGCAAGTCCTCGACATGAGAGGGAGAGTGCAGGAGTGTGGGGGGAGGCTATAAGGATGTAGGAGAGGGGGAGCGTGTGAGACAAAAAGGAAGCAGGAGCTGGAGTCACAGGAAGAGGGGGAGAAAAGGAGGAGTGGGGCATGGGAGGAGAGGGAAAATGCAGCAAGCAGGCAGAGGAGCAGGGCAGCCAGCCAGGCAGGGCGAAGGATGGAGGAAGGAGCAGGAGGGGTGAGGAAGAAGAGGGCAGGGAAGGCAAGGTAGAGCTATCTGCTGAGGTCAATGGCAGAGCTCAGGAAGTGCCACCATGAAGCCAGCGGGGTGTCACTATGAAAGTGGAATCAGTGACCTGCTGAAAACCGGACCTTGCAGGATCACTGAGTGTGTGCACTGAATGAATACCAAGGCACTGGTTCCTGCTGATGGCTTTCTCTAGATCTTCCCCTGTCCAGCTCACCAGTCCTCCATGAAACACAGGGCAAGACCCAGAAGAAATCCTCATCAAGGTCAGAGGAAGGCTTTCTCTGCCTATTAAAGACTTAAAGCCTGTATTGGCAACAAGATCCAAATGAACACTGGCTGTTAGCAGATCTCATCCTCTTCAGGTGCTTCAGAGTGATCCACTGAGTACTCTCCACCATGTCATTATTGCCTTGTACAGAAGACAAACTGAAGCATAGAACAGGTTTTTGAATTGCCCAGTGGTGAGAATGGAAGCAGAGCTGGGATCAGACCCACACTGGCAAACCCTTAGATACCTTCTGTTCCAACTATTACTTCCCACTCCCTTCCCTCAACTAATCCTGTGTGCACACTGGAAGTGCAACAAGAGCAGCTCTCCAGCATGGACTGAACTACAAGAAGCCTCTTCAGCTTCTGAATCCCTCTCATTGACGGAAAAACATTAGCCTCCTAACCATCTCATTTAATCTGTCTCTCCTACTCTCAGTGGCAAGATCTGATAAAATATCTCTCTGGAGAAAATGAAAGAGAATAGGTGGAAGGAAGGAGAAGAACACCATAAAGCAAACACTATGGGCAGGAGCTATTTTAAATAACTGGCTAGCTAAAAAAGCCAAGGACATTAGCTACTCAGCAGTTCCATCACAAGAGCTTGTGCTATTTTAAGCAAATCTCTTTGCTTCTCTATTCTGGGTTAAAGTTAGGGGGTTTTTCCACTCCTCCCAAAGAAGTTTTGGGGAGTTTTATTTAGCTGGGTTCCCTTGTCCTATATCTTAATTTTCAAACTTTGTGCATAATTTTGTTCTTATTTTGTCTTAAAAGTACAATGAAGTGTGTTGGGGGAAAGCCATAAAGATTTGCATTTCATCGAAAACAAGCTTAATGACCTTGTGCCCTACCACGTACTCTTCTGTGCTAAACATAACACAAAATTTTGCACAAGTGTCTACTGGACAGTGTGTAGTATGTCATAGATCTGTACAAGAGGACATAAAACAGCAGAGGAACATTCTAGTTCAGACACTTATCACCATGCTCCATGGTTGTGACTTTTTAATGCAACCTAGGGAGTTATATATAAAAAAATCTCCTCACAGGTTCCTGCAAGCCACAGCTGGCAGCTACAAAGTACCAGCCCATGTGCAGCAACCTATTCCTTCCTAAGTATAAAAGGACAAGATAGGTCAGGATGATTATGCTCATCCCGTAGCAGGACACAGAGGCACTGGAAATACCTTGGGTGCTACAGCAAGCCAACGGCAGATCCAGGCATTAAACCCAACCATCCTGCCTCGTTTCTACAGGCAACCACATATTGACAGCTCTGAAGTGTCCCACCACCAACTGGGGGATGCAATGCTGCTTTATAGCTCAGGCAACTTCTGCATTCTGGTGCACTTGTAGCTGAGGTCAACAGCAGAGCTGGATAAGCATAGGTCTGTGTACTGGTTTTCTCTAGGTACTGGGTATGGCTCTAGATCGGATCGGATCTTAGCTAAAGGAAAATAGCAGCTATTATAGCACTTGCCCCAGTGGAGAGGAGTGCTGTCTCTAGGGATCTGTTCTGGGACCCATTTACTCATCTTAAGTGTACTGCAGCCATGTCTCTGGTCTAAGCACTGACTGGAAGTACCTAACACTCTTCACCTCCCACATCAACATTGCTGCAGAGCAAACTTGCTCCAACCAGTGATATGAAATGTCAAGAATCACCTCATCCCTTCAGCAGGCCATCTCCAGAGAGTTATCTGGGACAGTCACGAGGCTGGAGGGCCCAGGGTGAAAAGCAAGGTTGAGTACATTGGCATAGGAGGGAAATGTTGGTCTTTGTGGAGCACCTCCCCATGGCAACACCGATCTGACCTACAGAAAGACCCGTGAAGCATTTCCTTGTGTCCGCGTTAGGACAGGTTTCTGACTGAAGCAGAAATCAGGAATGTGACTTTCTCTCACTGCCATGTTGCCCAAACCATTTTGTTGTGCATCCCAGAGCGTGTTCTTTCCATGCTGGATCTCAAATAACCCTTTCCCTCAGGTATCTTCCCTCCCACCCTGCCACTCAGACTCATGCTCCTCCTCTCCCATCCCTCCAAACACTTCCCTTTATTTTCTGTCTTTGCTCTGTTTCAGCCCTCTCTTCTCCACTACTAGAGCTGTTTGATTCAAGGTGCTCTCAAAGCAGAGGAGAAGGCTCCTTCTTCTCTTATCCACTTATTATATGATTTATCAAAGTGCCTTCAATTTGTTTCCCCATTCCTTGACTTAGTAGCTATTCTTGCTGCTCCCCTTAAAATCAGTTCTCTTCTTCCCCTCCACTGTCTTCCTCTATCCACTCCAACCCTTTTTTATACTCTTACAGGCTAAGCCAGACTGTCTCCTTCCTCTCTCCACACATAGACCCTGGCCCATCCCCGCCTGCTTCTCCCACTCCTTTCTCATGGTCCCCCTCCTCACCAGAGCTGCAGCACTGCAGCCTTAAAGCAGGATAAATGGATATGGATATCGTACAATAAAACCTTCAGAATGGAGAGTTTTGTGCAAGTGAACAGCAGCCAAGCCTGAGAGACTGAAAATTGGATAAAGGGATTAAAACAGTAGCACATTAACAGGAGATTTAGAGTGTAATAAACTCATTTCATAATAATATGTGCGTTGGGGCTGGTAATAAATCATCGCGGGATCCCTGCCTTCCGCAGTGCTGGAACGAGGCAGTGACCCGAAAGCGGGGTAGGATTTCAGCGAGATGTGGATTAATTTCACAGGGTTCTTGGCCAGGAATATAGCGGCTGTGCCATTCCTGTACAGCTGCTGCTGTTACTGCTGGCTTTTTGAAAAAAAAAATCCACAAAAAGCAAACAAATGAAACCAAACAAGAGGACCTGCCAACACTGCCTGGCTCACATTTGTGGAGAAGGGTACTCAAGTGGCCTTCACCAGCACCACCCCAGAGGCCAAACATTAGGCCAAAACACTTCTCAGTCACCTCTCTGGACAATGTCCTGCACCCGTTCCACACAGACCTGTGGGGTAAGATGATAAAACAGCAACAGGAAAGAAGCCAGCTAGACAGAAATGCTAGGCTAAGTCACCACATTAATGGCCTAAATAACCTTGCCTAAGGCACTGAACTAAAAAGAATCTAACAACCACACGGAGCAGATATTCAAGCCTGGGGAGGCAGCCCAAAATGCAACCTCAGAACGGGTGGGGATAGGGAAAGGCTGAGACTCCAGTTCACTTCTGCTGCACAAAGCTCACGAAAAGTTACAAAAGCAGTGAACCCTCAGACCAAGAAAGGGAGGAGAGCAGCATGCTGGAATGTTCACAGAGAAAGAATACAGATGGATCCAAGCCATATTGCAATTAGGTGAGGCAAGGACTTAGCAGCAAGAGGTAATAAAGGAATAAAGAACAGGAAAATGCAGTACAAGTATCCTGAAACAAAGGACTTGAGGAGGCCGTGGGGAGGTGGGGACAGTTTGATGGTATCTTAAGAGCAGCTAGAGAGCAAAAAAACCCTCCCCAAAAGAGAGGTATGGAGAAGCTCACAACAGTCAAGGCACTGGTCCAGATGATACAGGATCTGGTCTCTACTTCCTGCCACTGCAGCCATGGAGATTGCTTAGGACAGTCAGTGCTCAGGGAAAGTCCTGCCTTGCTTTACCATAAGCAATAGGAGTGTGGCCCAGTGTGTTTCAGAAAAATATATGTCGGTTGACATCTAAAACAACGTTGACACACATTAATACAACTGGACATGAAAACAATAATCTATATTGAATAAAAGATAGGGTGGGCCAATCTCCAAGGAAATTCTCTAAACATAAGCCAAGACTAGACTGGCATGAAGAAGGGGAGGGTAAATTTAGGTGAGAGGTGTGGAACACTGTGAAGGCTGAGGAGGAAGTGAATCACCAGCAGTGCAAAATTCAAATCTCAAAAGCAGACTTAAGAGCTTGAAGACCTGAGGATTCACAGAGATTTGTCTTTGCTGATATCGCTAGGGTGAGAACCATGTGCTTATTTAGTCAAGGCCAAAGTCACAACTCCAGACTTCAGTGAAAATATTAACCTCTATGCTATACTATCCAAAGGCAGTGGTAACAAAAAGTCATCAGTTGGCAAATCAGTCATCTGCCTGCATGAACAGATGGAGGATGTTCAAACCAAACAAGCCATGTAACTGTTCCTCAAACTGAATCTTAAGCCTTGCAAGAGGCCTGGATCTGAGGAAGAATGCTACCTTCATATACGAGTTTTCTTTACCATGTGTACAGTGGCTGCTGACAAGCCACCTACTATGCAAAAATCCCTCAAGAAACCTTGCTTTTTCATCAAAGGCAGTTCTGCAGAATCATGCGTGTATGTACAGAAGACACAGCAAATACCTACAGCTTTTACAGGACCAGACTGAAAAGTAGGCTAAAGTGGTATGTTTGGGTTTTAAAAGAGGTATGTGACATCACATCGAAGGGTGGATTAAGGGAAAATTCAAAACAATGAGAAAGGCAAGACTTCAGTAAACCAGGAAATGAGACTCAATAAGACAGAAGGGCTGAGTGTCTCAGATCTCCTCAAGATTCATTCAGTCATGGGATATAAGGAAGGGTCCCCAGCACCGCTTGGAAAGCCATGCCCACAGGTCTACAAGAAGAAAGCACAGGAAAGGTGTGACAAAACATCAGGTGCCATCAGACCGTTGCCTGAACTCCCAAACTACTTCTGAGGAAAATAAACTACCAGGTTTACAAAATGTTGCAAGGTTTGGATAAAAGCAAAACATTTCATAGTCTTTTCAGTGCAGAGCACCACAGGTAGCCAATATTAGGTCAAAGGCCCAGCTCTCACCTCACGCCTAGGGAGGTCACCAGCATGACTTCTGGACAAGGGTCCTGCACAAGGCAAGTAGTCCAGCCTCATCTTGGGCCAACAACTGACACAGGCTGGAACAGGTCTAACAGAAGTGATCTGTACCTCTACACTGGCTGAAATGTCCACTTGGGATGGAGGAGGTACGTAGCCTTGTTCATCTTCCGAATCACACTGTGCAAAGACTTGAGTTTGACTCTGCCCTTTGCCTCTAAGTGCCCAGAGCATAGATTTATCAACCATATCAGGTCATGTTCTGTCCTGCTAGTTTAGATCAGGCAGCTTAAATTCCACTCAGGAAATTCTCATAATATGGTTGGAGACTCCCCTGTGCTCCCACCAAGCATTTTGATGTCAATGAAACTACTTGAGTTTCAAGGAAAAAGATTCACAAAATGTATTCTTGCCAGTTCAGTCCTCCCAGTCCCCTGCTTTACACTGTGCTTGGAGATCTANAAGAAAAGCCTTAAGAAACAAGAAATTTTACTCAAAAAAAAATTTTTTTTTAATACTGGAAAACATGGTCAAAAACCCCAAGCAGGACAGCTTGACTGTCAGCCTATAGTAGTGGGAAAAAAGGAAAGCAGAAAGGAAAGTTTCACTTTGCTATTTCTCTTCCTCTGGTAGTAAGAGATGATCCCAGCTCAGCAACCCTGCACAGTGAAATGATGGGAGTCCCAAGACTTCACCCAATGAGGTCAAATAATGCGCACAAAGCTGGCAGTGGTACCTCAGCATCACAGAAACTCACTGAGAGGTGACAGTCCTTGAGAGAAGAGCTGAGAGCCTTTCTGACATACCACAAGAGCATGTGGCCCTCATGGCATTTAAGCCAGCTGGGAGGGTGTCACAGTAGTTGCGGCAGCAGCAGAACTGCTGCTCACCTAAGCTGGCTTTCCTTCATTACCATAACTCTTGCCACACCACTGAAGTGTAAATTCATTCAGTAAATCACACCAGCTTCACTGTTGCAAGACAGTAGGCAAGAAGCACTAATAAAGAGGAAAAATTGGATTTGCATCAAACTCA
>VYZQ01010955.1:0-32648 GCA_013400655.1 Mystacornis crossleyi
AAATCCCTTTGAACCCAAACCATGCTATTATTCTATGAAATGATCTGATTTATTAGTATATTTCCCAAATAGATAATATTCAAATATGTACATATACTTCTAGGAAGATTTAAAACATCAGTGATGTGTTGCCATAAGCAGAGGAAAGTCTTTCCCTTTCTTTGTTGCCTAATGCTGCAATCAGAAGGATCTCGTTTCCTGGAGCAATCCATCATGTTGATTTACAAGTGCTGCTACCGCCTGCATCGTGCTAATAGGAAGNCTATTTACATGGAGTAAATCAAAGAAGATATCTCTAAAAGAGAGGACCCTACAGTTTCCGTGGTTAGGATATGTCACAGCTGACTTTTTAAATTAAAGGGATACATGACAAATTGACACAAGGTATAAATTTGATTGAATCATAAGTACTTAATATTTTTAATTATTTATTATTAAGGAAATGCTTCTGTTGGAAGGAAAAAAATATCAGGTCATACCTAAACTGAGGATAAAACTCCCATCACCTAGGAGTGTTTGTAATGGATGATGCCAAAAGCTCAAATATTCCTTTGTTGATGGAAGTCTTTATTGAAATTTTTTGCTTCTTTCAGTAATATGTATTTTCTGTAACTGTTCTTAGGCTGGCAGGAAGTTTCATGCTCTCTAAAGGTGAAAAGGTTTTCCTTTTCATCCTTTTAAATCTGTGAATCAGCAAATCTTTAGTAGATTAAAAGTTTCCCAACCAATCAAACAACTAAATAAACCCACTTGTTGGAATTCGTTCCCTTGTGTTTGGTAACTGTCAGGGATATTTTTGGCAATCACATGGGGTTTTCTTGTAAGTTTTTCCTTGCTACGTAGTTGATATGCAGAGCAGCTGTGCCACAGGGCTTGAACCACAGTGCTGTGGTGCTTTGTAGTGGTGTTTGCTTGGGGCTGTGTGTAATCCTCTGGGTCAGTCATAGGCTGTCGATGCACTTGGTTTTTGTGTAACTATGGTGGAACGCATGAGGAACTGAAGAGGTGGAGAAAACAGATGCACAAAATGAAGCACATTGCCCACTTCCCAGGTTTGTTTACTGAAGTCGGTAGTTGAAACTTCTCAGAAAAGGCCTTTAGGCTGGCATTTGTGAAACACCTTTCTAAAGTGAAGGAAGTGTGCAGGATGGATTCCTTATGTCTCTACACTTCATCAAGGGGTTCACTTCTGGTTTAATCAGGCAGCTTGGATAGTTTAGAAGCTATTCATGCCATGCTCAGTGTGAGGCTCCATCTGTATATAAATAGATTGGATTTAAAGGATGCTTTATTTTGTTTTGATCTTACAGAAAACTGCAATGCAGGTAATAATACAAAAATGTCTAAAGATACAGTAAAGGTGACTGGAACCATTTTTTTCTGCTAAAACTAGACCACTAATCACAAAATAGGTCATTATTTTAGTACAATAAAACCCTTCCTCAGAAGAAACAGAGGAATGTGTTTTGCAAGTCAGTATGTTCTCTGTGCAAAAGGAGTAATGCAGCACAAGACAGCACAGATTGGCACCTGCACATTTCTTTTCATTCTGCAGCCTTTCAGTTACAAAGGAAAGAAACAGGCAGCTCGGTAATGCAGGTTGTAGGGATTAGGAAGTTGGAACCTACTTTGTGTAGTTTGATTCCTCCATAACATTTTGGGAGTTGTACATAACAAATTGTTGTGTGTGATGTTAGTTCATCCTTACAGTTTTCTAGATCTTGGGATACTGTGATACTGGCATGCTGTTATAGAATGTTATTTTACAGGTAACACTTGTACAGTCCTCTTACTGCTAATGAAAGATATTGCTGACTTTTAGAGCCATATGAGTTTGTTGTGTATCTCATAAGTATTCCTATCCAATTAATTTTGATATCTATTTTAAGCTGAATATTGTATTTTTTTGTCCTTGTAAGCAGAAATAGCTAGTGTTATTTCTTATCTACAGTGTGCTGTCTTATCCTGGAGTTGAGATAGCACTTGATTTCAGACTATGGTGATAGTATGAGTCTTAGCTTTCCATGTCTAGTCTCAAAAAGAGCAGAATAAGAAACAAAGGTTTCCTTCAAGCATTGCAAAGAAAGAGAGTAGTTACTGTGAAAGAAGTTATCTGCTGTAATTAGAACAGCATGTGAAATAATTGTACAAGATACCAGCAGAAATCAGGGAGATGATTCTGCCCCTCCACTCCACTCTCATGAGACCCCAGTGTAGTTCTCAGCTCACACAGGACAATGTCCTGTTGGAGCAAGTCCAGAGGAGGCCACTATCTTAACTGGAGCACTTCTCCTATGGGGAAAGGCTGAGAGAGCTGGGGTTGTTCAGCCTGGAGAAGAGAAGGCTCTGGGGTCACCTTATGGCATCCTTCCAGTAACTGAAGGAACCCTACAGGAAAAACGAAGAGAGACTTTTTACAAGGGAATGTAGTGATAGGACAAGGGGGAATGGCTTCAAATTGGAGGAGAGTAGGTTTAAATTAGATACAAAGAAGAAATTCTTTACTGTGAGGATGATGAGGCCCAGGACTAGGTTGTCTGGAGAACTGGCGAATGCCCCATTCTTGGAAGTATTCAAGGCAGGGTTGGATGGGGCTTTGAGCAACATGGTCTAATGGAAAATGTGCCTGTCTATGGCAGGGGGGTTGGAACTGGATGACCTTAAAATCNCCTGCATCGTGCTAATAGGAAGCTCATGGCATCTGTCTTTGTGCTGAAAGCTAGCCAGCAGCAAACACATGATTACTAGATGATGTACAATCAGTGGATAAGGGAGGGGAAGTTTGGGCAAGATTCTGGGCAACTTCTGGATCTTAGTCAATGATCTAGAGTTACATTATTCTCTTTTTACATAAAAAGAGTCTTTTGTCTTCTAATTAAGACTCTGCAATTCCTTTATGTTCTGTTTGATCACATTGTACTACATGTTCTTGACTGTATCACAAATGAGTAGGAAAAATTTAATTCTTTCTCGCTACTCTGTGTGTGTCTGCTTTCCTCATGGGCCCAGCTAAAACTGCCACAGTTACCTTTATCCCTTCACTAATCACTGTGAAGAGGGATGAGTATGTGTGTACAACTTCTCCTTTGAATTCTATTCTATTCTACTTCCTACTGCTTTAGTGAATGAAGAATTTGATTTCTGAAGTGATGAATTTGATTTTGACATCCAAAAAGCAAACTTTCAAATTATTTTCCTTTTTCTCCTCTTGTGGATGCCTTTCCCCTCCTAAATTCAAGATCTTGGTATCTTTTATGTGAAAGCCATGCAGCATTTTACTTCTGTTTTCCTTCTGTTATTTCTCCACCTTCATCTCTACAAAAGTCGACCGTGTCCACATTTACAGAAAGAAATCAGAAATGTTTCCTGCCTTTTTTTGAGAACTGGAAGCTGCCAGAGCTTTGTACTCCAGCACACGTCTGGATAAGTGCAAGGCCTTCAAGAATTGTTCAGTATTCTAATGAGCACTCAGCCAAGAAATCTCCTATTCTAGGCACTGCTTGTGTGGACAGACATACTTTGGACCTGAATTTTTGGATGATGGCCAGTGCCAGAACATAGTTTAAGTGATGTGTTTTGTGTAGTCTTTGATTGTTTTGGTGCAATTCAATCACTTTAAACATCAGTTTCTCCCGGTAGGATTTCACAAGGGAAGGTCTTAAGGAGATCTGTTGCATTAGTAGGGTTTACAGCTTCTTACTGTTCCCAGGCGCAGTAGTGGACCACTGAGCATTACAACCCAAGGTTTGCCTTTCCCAAATGGTTAGGGTTTGAAATATCCTCCCCACATAGTACTTGTGATCAGCAAGAAATGATGCAAGTAGGATAACATCTGGCAGAAACAGTGGCAAAAAGCCTGGGATAAATGTGACTGATTGTATGCCATGGCTGTGCTGTGTTCTGTTAAAAGTTAAGCAAATGCATGTAGCTGACAGCTTGTTTAATCTAGATTCTCTCTTTCTGTGAATTAATTTGTGTGGTCCCATGATGAGGGAAATGTTTTGCAGAGACCAGTCTGCTCCAAATATCTGCTACTTCTATAGCAACAGGACAGAAGCTTCAGGAGATGAGTTCTTTTCAATTTCAATTACAAATTGAATTTACTCATTGAAGTTACAGGTGTTATATCCTGTAACAAAATCTGGTCCTTGGATTTCTGTCCAAGCCAGGGAGTACTTAATTCTTTGCAATGTAAACAAGTAATCCTAAAGACAGCAAAGTTTCTTGGAAAAGTAGATGTTACTTGGGAAAGAAAGAATGTCATCTGTCCTGTTACTCAACTTTCTTGAGAATTTTGGGACCAGTT
This sequence comes from Mystacornis crossleyi, assembly GCA_013400655.1. NCBI lineage: Eukaryota > Metazoa > Chordata > Aves > Passeriformes > Timaliidae > Mystacornis > Mystacornis crossleyi. The sequence continues at coordinate 4,307 of VYZQ01010955.1, forward strand.
TATTTTATGGTTGGATGCATATGTGTATTCTTCATGTAATAGCTTGAAAACATGGCTAGAAGTAGTAAACAAGCAGTTCATTATATTTGGGGAAATATTCTTAGTAAACTGATAAAGGTGTTTTCACACTGGAACAATGTAACTCACTTCTCTAATGAAGTTAAGAAATACCAAGCTGTAACTAAAGATTGAAGTGAAAGCATTGGGACATTTTTTGTTTGTTTGTTTTATATTTTATTCTTTAATCATAAATATTTTTTAAACTTTATTTTCTATTTTAGGTCGCTCTATAATATTCATATTGAAATACTTGATTTATTGTAATTAATTATTCTCATTCTTATTTTATCATTGACCAATTACATCTTATTAGATAATATCTACAATCTTCAAACTGTTGAAAATATATAAAAATATGTATGAATATATCAGCCTGCTTACTTTCATCACTCTTAGGACCTGATTCAAGTGTCTGTCATTACTGCAGTTTTTTGGGGTTAGAACAATCAAAAAAATCTACCCTGATGATTGCCCATCCACCTTGTCAGAATGCCTGTGCTCTGCTATTTAACACTTCAAACAAGCAACTCCAACTTCCCTGCATCTTTTCTACAAGCCATGCTCTGATGCTAAATGGTAATTTTTGAAGAAGAGCAAGTCTTTACCAAAGAAACTGTTGTGTCTTTGGTATTTAGGGAACTTGAAAACTCTGCTTGTTTAAAGCTTCTTTGAGAGAAAATGAAAACATCTTTTGCCTTTTGAAAGTGTGTAGAGGTTTGGTGGGGTTTGGGCTATTTTTCCAATTTAAATGAAAGACATACTTGGCAAAGTAGATATTTGCTATACTAAAGTAGAAAATTGTACAAAACATTTTATGTAGAAGTTTTCAAAGATGTCTTACAGGTACTGGGTACTTAGGGCCATACTTTTAAAATTGTGGGGGAACGGGTTGATGTATTTCCATTGGCATCTGTGAAAACCCCAAACAAAATCCAGACTCCTGAATTATATCAAGTATAATGCTGATGGCGTAAGTGCATTACATGTGTCATCACTCAGTGCAGAATATGGACTTCTGCTGAGAGAGAATGTGGGAAGTATTTTGCTGGAGCTGCATATATTTTCCACAATAGCTATTCACAGAATAACTTAAGAATAACAGATTTGTAATATAACAAATCTTCTGTGTTCTGAAGGAAGAGCTCTTGTTTCAAGAGCATAGAGTTGAAACTTTTGGGATTTTTTTAATTTGGCTTAGAAAAGGGCATGTGAAGATAGGAGAATCCATAAATAAGGCTGAGGTTCTAGGCAGCCTGCCATTCTGACAGCATATTTTATAAACAACCATAAATAACACTCACTGCAGCATATCAGAGACAATTATCCCATGCCATCAGCACCATTGCTCTGATTTACTGAGGTCTTTGAAGAAAAGAAATACTTACCTGTCATGCCAAACTGCAGAGCTCGAATATGGTTGATATTTTTTCCTCAGAATTCATTACGTTTGGCTCTTGTTTTCAGTGAATTGCTCTTGTTTTGTGTTTCAAAACACAGTCAAGAATAAGGGTTTTGGAATCAAAATGTCTGAATGGCTTCAACAGAGAATAGGTGCAAATCCTGTTGTACTGCTAAATAGGAATAATGCTCTTATGAAAAGTGTTTTTCTTTGGTTTCTTTTCGAGCAAAATCCTTTTGTTTCAAGAACAGAATAAGCAAAAACAAAATAACACAGGGTTGGAAGGACAATGGGAAGTAGTGGTGCATGAGGGCAGGATTCCCAGGAAAAGGTGTATTTCTGTGCTCTGCTGTTGAGGGGTCTCTGGGGAAGAAGTGATGTGCTACAAGGACCAGCACAGTAGATTGACTGGGAGGTTCTACAGAGGCCAAATAGCTTAATTGGCAAAGAGGTGACCCTAGAAAAATTATATAATAAGGGTTGGATTATATGAGGCACAGACTCCAATTGGAAATTAGTAGAAATGAGATCAAAAATTAGACTTGGAACCTTAACATTTTAAACCATAAATTGAAATGTCTAGCCCCTTACCTTGGATGTCTGGCACTTTGAGACCCACTAATCTGCGTAATTTTTTAGAGGAAAAAGGGTTGGAAATTCTGAGGGATTTTCCTGGGTAACAAGGTTAAACAGAAGTTCCTGGGTAACGAGGTCAAACAAAAGAAGTTACATATGGTGTGGTGCTCCAGCAGGTGATATCCACGCTCTCATTTTTTCCAGTGTCAGGGAGGCAGGCTGCATGTTATGGGGTACGTCTGCTTTGCTGTGTGAAGCTTGTGTAGGCAATACTTCCACTGGAAGCAAGGTGGTGTGGATGCTGCAACAACATATCCTTGACAACCTTGGCCTGAGCCTGTCACTGCCTGCACAGGGCTTTGGTTTGGTGTGTGCTAAAGGCCATCCAGCCTGATGGTGTGTGCTGGTTAAATGGCTATATGGTTTGTTTAGGGGTGGAGTGTTCGTGGTTTCATTTTTTTGTGCATGTGTGTGTGATTTTGTTGTTGTTGTTGAATGGGTTTGGTGGTTTGTTGGCTTATTTGTTTGTTGTTTTTGTTTGATTGGGGTTTTTTTGGTTAAAATTGAATGTCATATCTAGATGAATCTCAAGTCTAGCCTTGGAAACTTAAGAGCTCAGAGTTCTTAACACACTTGCTTATAAGACATCCAATGGCACTTCTTAACAAGAGAAGGGAAATCTTGACCTGATAGTTTGGCCAGAACACAAATTAAACAATTTCTTTTGTCTGTTTCCAGTTCCAAAGACTGATGTAGTCTTTGGCCAGTGTTTTGAAAAGCTCTGTAATATCATACAGAACTTAAAAGTTGTATTTCTCAGGTGAATCAGTTGTATTCCATAGTTCACAAAGCTTTTGAAGAAGTGTTTTGGGAAATGGGAGAGCATTACTTAATGTCACTGTAGTTCAAAGCTGATGATATTCTTCTGGAACAGAAAAAAAAGACACAGCATTATTTAGTTGACCCAGAGCACGCAAAATTTAGAAAGCAGAATTTCATGATGTATGGAAACTTGACAAAACAAAATGATCTTCTGTCTTGCAGGAAGTATGTGTCAGTAAGGAGTATAATTCTTCAAATTAATGCAAATAGATGGTTATTAGATGGTAGCCATCTGGAGTAGAAGCAATATTACATGGAAAGTTTCATGAGATTAATTTTGTGTGCAATGAATAAAAGGTCACTAGGAACTTTCTGGTTTGTACAAAAGTGCCCGTATTTTCTGAAGTTTGAGCATTCTTGTATATATAAAACTTCACTCTGTAAATCAGTAATCACAAAACATTTCCTTGCAAGTGCAGTTTACTTTATCGCTTGTTGGTTTCTTCTTAATTCTTTATATTGCACACATTTCAGATTTTTTCAGTCCCAGTGAAATATTTGGGGTCCAGGCTGATTAGAACAAAGAGCTACTGAAAATACTAATTGAGGCATGATGCTGCTGGAAGTTTATCTAGTAAAATGGACAGATTAATATTAACTTGATAAAGGGGAATCCTGGATGATTACTGGGGTGCACTTTGAGCTTGTTATTTTGGATTTGTGTCTGATTACAAAAGAAATCCGTGAGTCCTTCTGAAAAGTAAAAAGCTTGGCTGTTTCTTGGCTTCACAGACTGTTTACAAAACAGACCAATATAAATTGACAATATGCAAGATTTCTATTGAAAACTCACAGGATTTATGATTAAAGATATTGTGCCATGATTTTGTTTTCATTCTGCATACTGCTGTGGGCACTAGAATGCTAACTTCCAATTATGAAAGGTATTCTCACAGGATTTTTCCAGTATACTCGGTGTTTAATCTTTCATAAGACTCTTCCAGCAGATGGTTTCTGCATTGTGCAAATTCATTGCAATTTCCATGAACACAAACATTTAATGACTTATCTCTGAAACAAATACAGAGTTCCATACCAGTTTCCATTGAAGCTTCTAATTTAAGGCGGCATTTCACAACTTCTTACTTCCCAAATGGCTGTGTGTCAGAGTCCAGGAGCTGGCTTTTTATTGAAACAAAATCACAGCCAGATGTGACTCAGATGAAACCCAGTTATCAGAAGTAACTGAATAGAATCCAGCACTCTCTGGATTCACTGTTTCACTGGACTATATCCAGGTAAACTAGTTGACGTTGGACAGGTACAGATTCGCGAGGTCAAAAATGATAAAAAAAAGATGAGACAGAAAGTTGACCCTCTGCGTAGCATCTCAAAGTCTAAAACTGGAATCATACTGCTAAGAAAACAATTAATAATTATTAAAATAATAGTAGAAAATGTTAGGAGAAAGATTTGATATTTGAATAGATACAAAAAAGAGACTCTTTTTAAATCTCCTCCTAATATCTTTTTTTCCCCTTTCCCTGATTATGGCATATGATTCAGGGAAAAATGATTCTAAAAACAATCTCTTTTTTTTATGCTGATGTGAATGATGTCCTAGTGAAAATTATGTGTTAAGGTATGGTGTTGCCTAGCAAAAATGTCAGAACTGCCTGTGGGAAGTGCAAATTATCGAAGAAATTTATTGTAATTTTTTGACAGATGAATTCCAGAGAAGAGAGGAAATATTAAAGAGGGGAAAAGTAGAATCTAGCATCTGTCTTTGTATAGCAGTGTATTCTGGCTCAGGCATTTCCTCAGAACCAGGGTTACCTGGCTGATGTTTAACTGAGTGCTAAAAAAACTAGGTTGCAATTCTGAATCAATGCCCGTGTACATCAATGCCTGGAAATTAGTAATTGCCTTCATTCCATAATTGAAAAAGTACAGAGAGTTCTTTGACCTTTGTTTTGTGCCTCATCTGCTTGTGGTAAGCACCAAACCTCAGCTGTGGCAGGGAAACAGGTACAAAACCCCACACAAACACTGGGCAGCGCCTGGGGCAGCACAGATATCATATCCAGACACAGGAACTCAGATCCAAGAGCAGGGAAGCTGTGTCAGAGTGGACAATTCTGGAAGGTTGCTGTAGCTGGGTCAGCTTGTGGCTGGCAGCAGCTCAGGTAATCCTTTGGTTATTTTCATCGTGTGCTATAGATATGCATCAGAGTTAGGTCTGTGGTCATAGCTCATTTTGAAATAATTTTGACTTGTGTCATTGTCTTTGAATCACAGGAATCTCCACATATCACAAACAATCTCCACGCTGAACCATGAACCCTATACTGGCTCTTGCCAGTACCAAAATTTACTTTTACTTCTTTCAGAGACTTGCTATTTGAGTCCTGTGTTCAGTAGTTCTGCACCACTTTACTGAGAATCTGGATCACTTGAGTGACTCTAATGGAGAAGTCTAGTTCAGTAGGTTTTGAATTTGAGGGGAAAATCCGCACTATCCTGGAAGTTATTCGGGCCGAATTGTTAGTTGCTCGTTATTATTTATTGACAATAGACAATAATAATAAAGTTCTTGACTGAAAATATTTCATAGCCCATGTAGCCAATCAATCACCTGTAGTTAAAGACAGATAAAACATACAGACAACATACTATAGGCCTGGGATAGTAGGATCCATGGGTACCTGTGAAGTCTGCTGGTAAGACTGGTGTAAGTGAAAGTTGTGTAATTATTTTAATGTTTTAAATTTAGCAGAATTGTGTTCTTTGGATTGTACTGATGTCTGCCATACACTACCATCTCAGGATGACTTTTGTGTGGTTTTGCGTGCAATTAAGTTTAGATAAATAAATAAATCCATACGTAGAAATATTTAAATATAGTATTTTGTGATATTAATATTCATATACTGATGATTAAGCAGAAGATAGAGCTCTGGTTATTACAAGCATGTGCATTACTGACAACATTGTTAGAACCATTAAACTCTGTTGGTAAAGTGGAATAAATGAAATTAAAGTGTTTGTTCAATTTTCCTTGTGTGCTCAAACTCCAAATTTAGCATGTTTTAAAGCCTTTTTAAATTTTGTTGCTCTTAATATTACTGCAGTCAAAGATGTATAAATGTCAAATTATACTCATTTACCCTTGCTAATAAAACATAAATGTATACACACTATGGTAGGAATGCAATAACTGCATATTTTAGTAGCAGTTTTTCCATACTAATTCAGGGGGTTTTTTGGGCTATAAAGATTCAAAAGAGTTTTGCCCCAGATGTCTTTATTCAGCATATCTTATTTATGACAGATCTTTTCTGTATTCAAAATAGGATTTCTTAAAAATATTGTTATTTCATCACAAGAAATAGGATAAGAAAAGTTGGGGGAAATAAAGAACCACAAACCTGTAATTTTGAAAGCCAAAATACTTAGTACACTGGTAGAATTACAGTTCTTACAGAACAATATTTAATGTCAGTCTTTTTAAAGTTTATTTCAGCTTTTCAGCTACTTTTGCTGAATAATACTATGAACAGTTGGTTATTTTGCTAATTTTGCAAGAATCACATATACACAAGATAAGTGTATCAGGCTTTTTTCAATTTTATTTTAGTGGATTGAGTAGGATCACGAAATAGAGAGTAGAAAAGGAGTGGCATAATCTTACCCAGAGCACCCTGGGTTGTCTTTATTTTTACTAAGGTATGTCAGAGAATCATATTTTTCAGAAAAATGTTGGGAAAGAGTGAGTTTGGAAAGGTGTGGCAGGTGAAAACAGAAGACAATGGCTAAAATATACATGCAGTAGACCAAATCAAAAAAGATATTTTTAAACTAAATCTCACTTATGGAAATATCAAAACCCTACATATGCATATGATATTTTATAATTTTTGAATATGGTATGTACATATTCTTTTTGATTACTAAGGGTTGGTTTGGTAATTCTGGAACTGTGTTATAAGGTTTCTGAGATGCCTTTCTATAAGAAAGAGCTACTCAACAAATGAAATATTCCAAACTGTCTCTAGATAATCTGCCAGCAAACAGCACCTTAATGTATGTGTGATAGATATGAAGGTATTCGTTTTCAAACTTCATTTACGGAATTGGTGTTTTCTAATCAACCTATAATCATGTATGTGGAAACTAGTTACATTTTTATATTTACTCAGTGCTTATAAATTGTTATAAACTTATTATGACCTGCCCCATAATACGCTCTTGTGGTAAAAAGTATGATTTTAACTGTATTGCACCCTGAAATGTAATACTGTGGACTCCAACAATTGCAAGAATTTTGAGTTTAACTTAATACCATTTAGTTGTAAGTTTTACAGTCATAGTGTTGATTGTGAAAATTGCATTGGCTGTAAAAATCAATCATTTACCAAGTGAAGTGATGGCCATGCATGATGAAAAGGGAATGTGAGCCTGAGCCTCACTTGAAACGACTCAGGTTGTCATGGGACAAGACTAGACAGGACAAAATAAGCACACTGGTAAGATACTTTTCTTATTTTTGGTCCAGCATCCAGAGGATTCAGTGGAGTGGAGTCAGTGGTGTCTTTGCTGTGCTCCTGAGTGAGCCTATGGCTCAGTGAGTAAGCAGAGGGGATTTAAAGCCCAGCATTTTTGCTGTTTCCAGTAGCAGGCCATTGCTTGTCTTGTCCGGGCAGAACAGGGTCCCGAGAGCTGTCTGGGGTTGTGCTGGCCCCCCGGTTTGGGACTTCTTTTCCTGTGTCCAGCACCTTGTGCCTGGGGCCTCCGCCTGCAGCTGTCGCTTTGGCTTTGCAAGTGCCAGAGCTGGGAAAGGGCTGGCAGCCCCGGGATGTTGGTGCATCGCAGATCCAAGGTCAGTGGGTGGAAAAGGGAAAAGCCGCTCCCTCCGCTCCTGAGCCTGGCTCCATGGGCCTCCCCAGCCGCCAGGTACCACGCCCAGCCCTGACCAACACAACTGATGGTGGTGTTCGTGCAGACACAAAATGGGATATGGGGGAGAGTTCCTTTTGCCACAAGATTTGCTCAGTTGCCATTTGAATATCAGCATCTATGTTAAAGTCAAACACATGGATTACCAGCTAGCTGTAAATTTAGTGAAGCTTAAAAATATTTTCACTCAGGGGCTTGTGAATGTACAGCAAATATGCTAACCAGGGCCCTGGCATGCTGGGAGTGCGTTTTAAAGGGATTAATTAATGTGAGGATAGCGTTCTTACCAGTGGTGGAAAAGCTGATTTATGGCTTCAGGATCCAGAGCCAGCTGAGGAGTACATTATCTGTTTGCAGATCAGCAGAGTGTGTTATGCTGGCAGGCCAGGAGTGGCCAACTTTATTCCCACCCAGTACTGGACACCTTAATTGGAGGAACCTTCCAGAAACTTTTGGCATCCTAAAATTTGTTGTAGCATGGTATGAATGTGCAACATCTTAAATGAAATAAGTTCCAGGGTTCTGGTTTCCTGGATATAAAATAAATTTCTCAAAGCAGTGAATCACAATTAATGAACAACCATGCGTCAATTATTGACATTCCCTTCAGATTAAGCTGCACAGCAGCAAGATACTTTCTTCTTCTAATAAGGCCTAACGTGACATAAGGTTCTATCTGGAGGACCTTCTTGCTTTATTAATCTCATTATGACCACTTGAATTGCTACATCCTCTGTAATGATTAAAACATTTGACTCCCAAGTGTGACATTATAATGAGGATGGAGTTCACAGAAGGCATTGTATCATTCTCAAAGGCTGGCAGCAAATGGAAATAATAAAGTCAAACTCCTCGGTGTCATTTCCTTACTGTTTCCATGGAAAAACAAACTAAAAAATTTTACATACTTATATATGCAGGTTTTTGAACACAACTAATCTCTCATGGAAGATGTTTTTGCATATTTAGATCTTAAAAGATATAGATGCCTTGAGCACCAATTTTAAAAGGAGTATGGTTTACTTATGTGAAGTGCCAAGCTAAAATTGAGCACATGTAATATAGTATGCCCTCCTCTTCCCACCATGTGAATATTTTTGGGAAGGACTGGGACTGAGTAACCAAATTCCAATTTGACAAATTATATATATTCTCTTGTTCTTCGCACTCCTTCTTTACTTGAAAATTTATAAACTGCTCTGCATTTTCTTGAATGTACGATTGCTCTGTAGGAGTATACGATTAAATACATATTCAGAAACATGCTTTCATTAAAAAAATCTTCATCTCTTATCCCAAAACTAAAAAACTTCTGTATAAAATTTGAAATAAGTCTTGCTTCTAAGTAATAAAGCTAAACAAAAGAAAGATAGGAAATAAAATTTTATACTGCCACTTTTTCTTCTGCAGAAATCTTGAGGAAGAGAAATTTGGACACTCTTCAGAATGATGACTTGGAATAAAAAGGAATAACACGTGTTGGTGAAGCAATCCTGAGGTATGAGCAAGTAGTAACAACTGAGAATAATAAGACTTCAGGTCTTTTTTTTGTTTTGTTTTTGTTTTTGTTTTTTGTTTGTTTGTTTGTTTGTTTTTCAGCTCTGTGGAGGAGGTTGTGGTTTTTCTGATAGAATGAGTTAATCCAACATTTTCCTGGTTCAAGAGAAATTTCCATGGGTGCAACTGTTGCCTCAAAAGCCTTCAGCCTTGGCCCTGTGGTTTTCTGCCAGCAGTTTGTCTGTCCCAGCACCAAACTCACAGTGACTTCAATTAACTACATGTTCAGTTTCTCTTTTTATGGTCTCTTTTTTTGGTCTAATTGCTTACCTAATGGATACACCCAATTCCCCAAGTTATGTGTTGTTTCCTAATCTTGGTGAAAGCAGGAAGAGAACATAACAGAATACTGTATTATAAGGGAAAATTCTAAGATTTGAATGCAACTTGAAAAAATATGGAGGAATTCCTGCTTTTGAAACCTCCTGGGAAATATTCCCCAGGTAGTCAGAGAACCTGGGGTATATTTGTTTGGGGTGAAATTGATCTACTAGGGGCTAGAAACCTGCTGACCTTTCAGGTAAACTTCTTTCCAAAATATGTTTTTACTGCTATTTTGACTTTGAACAAGTCAAATTTGGCTCAGACTTTTGCCTTTGTCTTCCTATTTGGCAAAAATTCTGCTGTTCAAAACCATTAAGGGGAGCAACAAATAGAAGAGATAAGTGGAATCTAATTATCAATGAGGTAGAGAAAGTGCCATCCATCATCTTGGGTTTAGTCTTGTGAGAAACAGTGTGTGAGAATGTAAAAAAAAAAAAACCATTAGGACATCATTCTCTGCATTCCTGAGCATTTAATACTGTATCTATTAGAGAAAAATGTAAAAGACACTGTCCTCTCTCCCCTGCCCCTGACTATAAAAACATAGATCCAAAAGGATGGACTATAAACTACAGAATGCTATTGCAAGAAAGCTAGGAAAAAAAGTGCTGTGCTATACTGAGAGATTTTTTCTCAGGGTCATTTTTACTATTATTTGGTTTATAAGGTCACTTTCCTATGATGCTATTTGAGAATGTCTTATGCACAGAACTAAAAATAATTTCCTATATTTATTGCATGGAAGGGATTGTGAGCTTTTGGAAGCTGTATGGTTTGCTAATTATATCATTGTCATTCAGTTGTCAAGTTAACTGAATTTTCCACTTGGTCTAGGATTGGGTAGAATTTGTTCTCGTTAGTCTTAATAGGAGAGAGACAACAATTGCACCAGAAGGGATCATATTCTCCGTAATGTTCTTTGAAAACACAACTGCTTCGGGTCATTACAGCACATGTGCGCACGATAAATATTTTATCACTGTAAATTTGGCTAAGGCTGGGTGGTTTGGTTTGGGAAGTTGATTAAAATGTCAACAGTGAACCCGACTTCCATATTTTGGCATAGTTTTCATGTTCCATTTTAAATTCATCCTTATATTAAAAGGAAGCTTTGTTTTATCCCATAGAACGGAAATTAATACATGACATATAAGGCAGCTGCAGTCTTGTCAAGAAGACAAGAAAGCTGACATTTGGGTTCTAGGGGAGAGTTTTCAGAAGGAAAATTGTGGATGGAATAAGGAGTTCTAAACTTCATTTTCCTGTTGTCATTTCTTAGTATGTTATTCAACCTAAAGTTGTAACTGCACTGATGCAGAGCTGGGGTGGTGACTCCTCTCATACCTTAATGGAGTTTGAAAAAAAAGGAGGGACTCCAAGCTCAAATGCCTTTGTTGCTATAGAAGATTAATTTTTTTTTCAGAAGTCCAAAAGATGATGACTATTTGACATACATCCTGGAAGCTGATGATATACCTAGTCAGCCACAAAAATCAGGTAAATCTCAGCAATACAAGGTGTGCTGATCTGGTTGTATGGAAGTGGATATATTTTAAGATTATGTGGGTAATATTTTGTTGTGATTTATATATATAAAACTGAAATGATCAGCCATGGTAGACAAAAGAATTTTAATTTATTATCTCAAGAAAACAAATAGATGAAATGGAGAAAGGAAATTATTCCATGCATTAGTTGTGAATGATGAGCAAGATCTTACATAGTGCTATTTTTACTCTATCCATACAGAAGAACTCACTTTAAAAGGTTTCATGTGTTTCATTGCCATGATTTGTGCCAAAAGTTGTTACAAGCCTTCATCTGTTATAGACACTTTTCTGTAATACTTTAATTAGCTAATGTTATTTTCCAAATAATGTAGGCTGTTTCTTTATCAGTAGAGCCCTGGTTTTAGTTTCTTACTGTCTTTGCTATTTAAAGATTGTTTAATCCTTACTGAAATACTGGAATTATTAAAAAGACAAATATGCTTGGAAATGGACAAAGTACCTTGGGAATACTGAAAGAATATGATGTGTATACATAGTGTAGTTTTTTGTGCCTGTAATGAAATGTATTAGAAGTGTTGGTACGGTGCCATTGCAAGGCAGCTCCAGATACCAGAGGCACACAGCATGATTTGCTATTTAGCTAATCCTGTAAGATAGGTAGTTGTGGGCTTGCGGCAGTATCCCACTGACAGTGCTGTAACTCCTCCAAGGTTGGAAAGCACAACTACTGCACCTTAATTAGCTAGAACTACAAAACTCCCACTTGAAAATCTTCTCCAAAAGCTGCTTGGTTTTTGGGTCTTTTTTTTTAGCAGGGGGGAGGGAATAATTTATTTAACTCCTATTTCTCAGTATCACTGTGTTTAAGACAATTTAGGAATCTAAAAGACAAGAATGGCAAAGCTCATGCTGAGAAAGGAGTGAAGTCCATGTGGTTTTTTTGTATGTATATGAAACTCGTATTCAGATGGAGTTTTTGTCAAACTGTAGTCCTGTAAAAATGGACCTCAAAAGGCTTCTTCAGATAACAATTAAAAACCCCAAACAAACAAACAAAACCCCCACAGACCCTTGCTGACAATGCAAGCTATAACAGTGTAGATGATAAGACTTTAATTGTCCAAGGATACCATATTTAACATTATAAGTATATTCCTGCTGCTTTAGGGCAGAGTTTCTGTGAGTGTTGTCAGTGGTGGGAGGGGTACATGGGTGGAATAGCTTATTTTCTGATACTTGACTAAGGATTGTTTTAGTTTGCTGCAATACTCTGCTGTTTATACGATTGTGAAAGTAGATGCACTTTTAGCAAGAAAAGAGAATGTGATGGTTCAGTGTGTTGTCATTTTTGGAGAAACACTTTTTTCCAAGAGAGCTCTGCTCTCACAAGCCAGTTTCTCTGTCTCTGAGGCTGACTGGAGATGAGCTGTTTCCCCATTGCAGTTCTTAGCAGACCTCTCCTTGGATTCTGTGTTACGGAACAATCTCTGTCCCTTCTCATTCCTTACCCTCCTGTCCTGATGTATTTTTGTCCAAGAGATAATGTGACTGAGATTCCATGGCACCTGAAATAGTTACCAGCACATCACGACAAAGGTTCATCTTTTCATATGGTAGCTGCTCCTCAGCATCTGCTTAGCAGGCTCTCACTAAATTTAGGTACTCCCATCCTGCCAGGTGTGTTGACTTCTGCTTTACTTGAAACTACCTCTGAGTTCCATGGGACTAAGGGGGAGAGGATTGAACTATTAATGTAATTTGTAGTCCTTTTGGGACAATGAACAGGCTTTTTTAGTGAACTCCAGCTGTTTTCACTTCTGTATCCTTGTGCGATTACTCTGAAGGAGAGGAGAGTAAGATGGGGTACAACCCATCATAATTTTAGTTCCTGATAAGCTTTTTCTGTAGTTTTATTCTTAATTTCTTATCTTATATAAATAGCCACTAAGAGCTCTATTAAAAAGTTATTTGATCAGGGTCAAAGAATTATCAAAGCCAGCAAACGAAAAGTTGAATTGGCAACCAGATGCTTGGAAGAAATGAGCACCATTTGGCCATGAACTACCTTTAACCAAGATTTAATTACAATATTCATTACTTCAGAGACTAGGAAAACTCAGTATGACAATCTTAAGGGACCAATAGTAATAAAATAATGAATGAAAAATTCTAAAATATAAGCCAAGTGAGAGAGTATATCTGTATCAGTTAAAAAAAAAAAAGTAATTAAAACAGTAATTTAATTTCAGACCTGATTGTTTTGTGTAGCCTTTAGAGAAAAAGGATAAAAAGAGAAACCACTGAAAAAACACTGAAATATGTCTGCTTGTGCTCCTTCTGGATGCTGAAAATGGTTATTCTATTAGTTATGAGATGTTTCTGTGAGCTTGGGTCAATCGTACATATATCTTCCTAAAACCACTGTACTTTTTTATTCCTTATTGGTCCAGTTCCTTTGCTATCATACCAGTGTTAAATCCCAACCCATCTGCCAAGTGAGATAAGAGCCCAAAGGTCAAGGGACTTCTTTTGCAAAATATATCTGATGCCTAATCATAATGTCCCTTCATGCAAATTGCAGACAGTTATTACTTGATTTTGTTTTAAACCGGGTAATTTACATGACAGCCACTCAGAATGTGCAGCAGAGGAATATTTTGAGTTTTAATTCAATTATAGTATCTTCAGAATTGTTTTAATCTTTGATTTGTGAAAGCACATGCATTTTAATAAACTGTGCATCTGATCTGGACACATCATATAAATTGTAAAGCTAACTCAGGAGTTCAAGTGTCAAGTAGTTTGTTTTCCCTTTCACAATGCTGTGAGATAGAGGCATTAATCCATTACTCTGTATTAAAGCCACAATTTTTGTAGATAATATCGAATTGCCACTGAGCAGTTGCATGTGCTGGTTCCTGCTGTTATTTATATCAAACTGCTGAAATTGTCATCACCTGTAAACAGCTTAGGCCTTTCTGAACTACTCCCATTGATCTCAGAGAGGTTTATGGTAATCCATGGAGGAGAACAGAGGATACTTTTTAAGACGACGCTTGGGGTATCATTTTTACAATTTGCTATCCCATCTACTTTTTCTGTTGTACAGGTGTCTTTTTTTTTCTTACATCACAATCACATATTTTGAAGGTTGAAATATGTATTTAAAACCACATTTTCTTCCCACTTAAAAGATTTTTTTGTTGCCATTTCTGAAATGAAAACCTTTCAGCTGACATTGTTTTATCAGTTTATCTATTGAGGTTGTAATTTACTGTTCATACTGCAAAAGGCATTTTCTTTTCTGCATGATATATACATATGTGTCTAAGAATAATGTAATCTGGTGATGGCTATTATCTCTTTCATTCATTGTTAAGTATTTCATTTACTGCCGTATGTCCCTAAGGACCAAGGCTGCTTAGTTTCATTTGATTGGATTTTAAAATCTGTTTGATGAATTAGGTCCACCGAGGCACACCTCCGATGTGACATGAGTTCTACAGAAATTATTGGGGATGCAAAGAAATGTACTCAGATAATTGTTTTCAAAGTCTTCTCCTAAAAATACAGTAGATTTAATCCAGTGACGGAGCACAGAAACTACATATTGTTCCCAGCATGTTTTCACCAACAATTGCATATATGTTCTGTAAAGTCAATCCCATGCTTTTATGCTCCTCCATAAATCTGCTTTAGTCAAAGAAGGAAGGGATGTGGGCAGAATATAAAGAGGTGGTAAACCTAAGTAATTTTTAATGAACAGCCACAAGATTGTTTTGCTTTGAAGAAAATATATGCAATGAAAATTCCTGTAGTCATATGCTTTGGGCTGTGTATGGTCAATAGAACTTCACTTATGAAAAACTATAAATGTCTGTATTTCCCCCACAGCCAAATATCAATCTAGATTATAAATAACACAAAAACAAGACTTGGATACAAATCAGGATTCAGCAGTGTCTGAGGAGGAGTTGTTTGTAAAAAGTAGATCTTGGATTAGACTTGGCAGCTGGACTAAAGCTTTTCTGGACCTCTGTGTAGAGAACCTAAATGATATGAATGTTTTTGCAAATGTGTTGCATTAAACGTTTACATTAACTTGTTTACATCTGTTAAAATGTAGTAGTTTAGTTGTTTTTGTCCACATTCAAAACATATCAGCATATAGTTGAGGGACATTTGCAACTGCTGTCAAATTGACAGCTAAAGAATGTGATGTATTTAAGAAGGTGTAATACTACCTGGGACGAAAGAGGTATTTATTTCCATTCATGTGTAGGAAATACTGCTGCAATGTACTGGCCATCTCTAGACTGGAAAAAAATAGAAGTGATGGCAGAAAGAGAGTGCTTTGTAAAAAATGCAGGATGGCTGTGAATAGCACTGTTTTAGGAGCTAACAACTATGAAAGAAAATAATTGAAATATATTTATGAAATTGGAGGAATTCAACGCCTTAAACTACATCAGAAAATTTATGCACTCCCTCTATTGACAAAGGAGTCACCAAAATTTAAGTGGATTTTGAAATTTTGTGATAGTCATGTCTGCATGGTGGGAACAGTCTGGACTTCATGAGCCAGTACACGCTTCTCTCTCTGGGCTAGATACTACGTTCTTATTTCCCAGTTTGTATTGTGTACTAGTGTGCAGAACCCAAAACATTTCTTCCGTCTGAGCATTTCTTATTCCCTGTGTTTGCATTATTCATCTCCTTTCCTTATATGCCCCCAGATCAAATATTCTTTGTAACAATCATCCTTTAAGCTAGAATCTACAGTAGTAATAATATAGGCTTTCCTCTGTCTAAAGAGCAGAGAGTACTTCAAACTTTACAACTCTAACACAGCAGAACTAAAAGTAATAGAATAAATCATAACATTATGATCATAGCAACAACTGGTACATAGGCCAAAATTAATTATTGTAGAAATATTTTCAGTATATTTCATTAGAACTCTGTGTACGGTGTGTTTTCCTCTATCTTTTCTGAGAATGATTTCTCTTCCCTGTCAACAAGAGTATAAATTCTGTGTAATACCATTAGTTTCTTTTGCCATAGGTGATACATGTCACATGGTTTATTGCCAAGCCAGTTTGGTTGTAAATGATTTTCATCATTTTTCAGTTTGATAATATTTTCATTCAATAATAGAGTGATTTTGTGTGGAGCATCCTCAGTTGCATGGTTTAGAACATCTCAGAAGGTAACCAACTGGAATTATTTTATACTGAGTTGAATCTCTGACTTGTCATTAGCTTGGCTATGTTAAAATTTTTGACACTATTATATGCAGTTTTAGTAGGAAGTTGTGTATTTTCTTTCTTCAGATGAAGAGATATTTGTGGTCATAATTCAACATTAGTAGTGTCTGCTAGAAATCTTGAAGTATGTGACCTGAGATCAGGTAAGATATTTTCATTGAAGAAGTTTAGGAATTTATATTAAAATATTTTGAATGCTTCCCCCAGACTTCGTAGCATCTGGATTTTGCTACTTACAGCAACATTTGTAGGTAAATTCTAGAGTTGTGTTATTATCATCATCACTATTCTTATCATTTTTACTTTGCAGTTGACAGTATCAATGATATGTGTTTCATTCAATCCAGTATCCGTCTGTGAAATATATCCTGCGTATTCCCTGAGTGTGTTGCCTTCCATGCCACATTAACACTGCAAAACCATATCCACTGGGAAAGGAGCATGGTTTTGCTGCCAGTGCTTTCTAGGAAGGGGAGAGCTAATTCCATGAGAGCAGATGAAAGCCTGTCTTATTTAGGCTTGGAGAAATGCTAATGCTAGTATGATTGCATTCTATAAATAGATTTGTATTAGGAGAGAGGGAGAAGAAAAGGGGGCTTTGTGTGAAAGTGGAAGTCTAGTCTGCATCTATTTTAAAATATTCATATCTAGGTTGGAAACTACAAGAAGCATATATCTGTTACCATGCTAACACAGGGATATGTTCAATACTCCTCCGAGACGTAGAGGAAGGATAATGTTACAAGAGTGTTACTGGTAGTAAGTGCCCGTGGCCTCTCACATAGACTTATAAAATATGAATTTTTTTACAGGGGTGGGTTGTGGTCTTCGTGGATTTTTCTTTTTGATACTGCTGTTGTCTTCAAGAAATAAGATTGCTCCTTCCATTTGTGTATAATGTGTTTCCAGTGTTCCTGATCGGTGCTTAGGATCTTGCTTGTTTTGACCCACTAAAATTTTATTGCATTTTGGTAATGTAAAATGCAAGTTACTGATCTGTCCTTGATTTTCTGTCCTACTTAAGTCTTGAATACCCTCATATTTTGAAATTCCAAAGATTTTTTAAAAACCCTCACTGTTCTTAAATTGCTGTCACTCACTGTCTGGAGGTGTTTTTGTATTGTGATCTGTGAAAACAGTATAAGATTTGTCTTTACCCCCAGAATATTTGTGGTGGTTACATCCCTGAGAACGTCAGAAATCTCTTGACTGTTATATAAAAGCTGAGTAAAGAGTACTTCTCCAATATTACCAGTTCTTCTTCTGACAGTGATCTGTTTCATAGGGTAAATTATAATGGTTTGAGAGTTCTACAGATTAGCTGGATGATATTCACTCTAACACTACTGGAGAATACAAATTACATCATTTGAAGTGACTGTTTCCATTTTCTGCTTTCAAGGTCAATGGGTATTTTGGGCCCACTTGATACCACTTACTGAAAATTCTTTCTGAGTGGCTCACTTGCCATAGAGATAGAAGATTTGAAAAGCTGAACAAAAATGAGCACTTTGCAGAGATTCTATTTTAAATTTGGAAAGTGGTTTCCCATTAAATAGAACAGTTTATTTAAGCACAAAATTGGGAACTGGGAATTTACAACTCGTAATTCACTACATGATCATACTTGAGATCACCACCCTACACTGAATTCTGTATGTGTGGACATGCGCCTTCATAAACACCTGGAGAAAACACTGGGAATGCACTTATCTGGATATGCAGAATTTGGTTTTAGCTTTTTACAGATATGCTGAGTAACCTTTATAATAAATGGAGATGAAATGAAGTATTCATTATGACATTGCTTTCCTTCCACTATATATTGAATATATTTTATTTTCAGGCAGGAAGACTCCAACTCCCCAGCCATGGCTGGGGATGCTGACTATCAGATCAGGTGGTTCAGGGCCCCCCCAACCTGGCCTATGGTTTTAGGTTCATTTGGCATCCAGCTGTGGTCTCATTGCAAAGCAGTAATGCCAGATACAGATTCATCCTTTAGGTGCTTCCTCCTTGGAGAAGACTTGAGTTTCAACTGTTCTGGAGCTTGTTTAAACATTAAAATTGGTATGAAGTTTGGTAGGATGAACATACAAAGTACTACTTCTTTATTAACATTCATGTCATCATATTATATTAAATTTAAGTTACTTTGGAAGTTCATTATCTTAATCTGTAAAAAGACACTTTTCTGGACTAAAAGTAGTTTCATGTGTAAATAAGTTTTAGCAGTGTAGTGGTTTGATTCTCATTTTCCCCTTTCTGTGAGATAAGAACAGGGAGGAATACAAAGCAAGCACCAAACTTTAAAGAATATAATGAAGTTTATTACTACAACTAAAAGTAAAATGGAATAAAAAGGAATTAAAGCAAAGTAACCCCCTTTTTCTCCGGCACCTCCTCCATCCACCTATAATACAAAGACACAAACTTAAAATCAATTCAGTCAGTTTGCTCCTCTATAACAATCTTATGTCAGTCCATTGAGTGAGAGAAGTCTCTTTTGCTCAGCTATGGAACTTTTCCACAAGAACAATCTTCTCATGGCATCCACCTCACAGCACATCCGCCGTCTGGGGTGGTTTTCTGTTGACATGTGGGAGTCCCCTTCCTCAACCACAGCTTTCACCACAACTGTGTTCGAGGATTCACCTTTAGCTGCAGGGGGTATAATTTTAAGGACAAGCACTTCCAGAAAAACAAAAGTTCTCTTCATCCATCTCCAGGATAAAATCCCCTCGCTAATAGAGAGAAAACCTGTAGTAAAAAATTTAACGTCCTTCTGTAGGTAGCTCCTCTCATCAGATCGGGGCCAAGGTTAGCATTTCACCTCAGGCCTACACCTTGGTTTGAAACAGTCCAGGAAAAAAGAAGAAGAGAAAAAACAAATCCAAAATCATCTTCATCTCAGCTGGAAAGCTCTTTCCCCCCCCAAAAGCTTATAATGAAATTAAAAGGGAGTTTCTATATCTGAGTCCATCACCATAGGTTTACAAAAGAGTTTTCAGCTTCTAGCATCTCCTCTCTCTCTTCTCTCTAGGCTTCAGCCCTTTCTTCTGTGTCTTTGCCTTTCCTGGGAAAGGATTGCAGGTTTCATATCTCAGAGGAAAAACTTACAGCACTGCAGAGGCCAGTCCTCCCGTGCGGGACCTTGAAAACTGGATGTTATCTCTCGTGAAGCGGCAGCCTCGGCTGTGCAGCTGTTTGCAGCCAGAGCTGGGTTTGAAGGGGGGGGGGGGGGGAAGCATCTCAGCCCCGCCACCCCTGGGCCTGGGGCTGTGGCCCCCCACCCCTGGGGCCGAGGGGAGGAAGGTGAAGGCCATGGCCCCGCGGCGGAGCTGGACCATGGCCCGGCCTGGCCTCCCACCAGGCCTGCACCTGGGTTCGGGTTGGCAGGGCCCAGCCGGGCCCCACTGGGCTGGCTCAGCCCCCACCAGGGGGCTGAGCGGGCCCTCTGTTACCTCTGTCTTCGCTGGAAGAGCAAGAGAGTGATTCCCTCCTACTCCCTTTTTAAATCTGAATTCACGGAGGTGTACCCCTTCTCTAAGTGGCTCACTAGAGCTGTCGATATTCAAATTAGTTAATTGATTGGTTCTGTCCAGTTCTGGAGGAAATTACAGCACCTGTTGCTGCAAACCACTTCCTCAAGGAAACAGAGCCAAAAGGAAGAAAAACCTGAAGAGCAGGAAGGGATGTCAACCCATGACAAGCAGGAAATGCGTAAAGGAGTATGTAAATAACCTCACTTTACTTTTTGAGTCAGTATTGGTGCAGGCATTTTATCTGGTTTTACTTTGAAGATATTATCTTTGAAGCTGTCTTTGGATTTTCCAGAAGTCTACCAACATATTCCTGTATTCGATCATTTGCTCTGTTAGTAGTTACGCCAAAAATTGCTTTTGTCTTTTTTAATGGTAATACAATAAATAGCTTCATTAACTTGTACATGAGAAAAGCCCCACTGAGATCCAAAGTAGGGATTTGGCTGGTTCTGGCTGGGTTTTGGTGTCGGGATGTATTAATCTGATATACTGCAAGTCACACCTCATCCCAGTGAGGCAACACAGTAGCCCGGGGCTGTCTTGCACCTCACAGGTATGAGATATTATAAGTAAATCATCTTACTTCATAAAGACTAGACAGCTCATTGAGCTCTCCTGCCCAGCAGTGGGCTGCACACCAGGATCTCCCCTGGAGCAGGGATGGTGTGCCTCTCAAGCTTTCTACTCCTCAAGTTTAAGAGAATCCTTATCAGTTACTCAGTAAACAAACCGTGAATAAGAGTACTGAAACTCAGAAATCTAACAGATAGAAACGATCGATTGTGAATATATGAACCTTTAGACATAAACCACTGACCAGCTCCCGGACTGTCTACATCCATCTACTTGTGGACTCCTCTCTGAGAAGCTGTTTAGAACACAAGGGGGTCCTTTCTGAACCACAGGGCTCAAAGGCAGGGTCTTCCTGACAGTTTTGTCTGACCCTGTGCTTTACACAGTAAATACTTGTGTACCTTGCCATCAAATCTTGTTAAACCAGCACTGCCTTTACCGTTGAAGGCTGTTAACTCACTGTCTTATATCAGTCAAATATGCCAATGCTTCTGTCTCGTGAGTGAAGTACATCACTCTTTATGCAATTCTTCTCTGCAGAAAGATGAATATGGACTAGGAAATGTAAGGGGCTGTTTTTGGTAGCTCAAGGATGACTGTGGTAGAAAGAGAGGTGTCCAGATTCTTAAGCATACCTTTAAAGATTTCATGTACTCCTAAAATGTGGATAGATATTTCTTTGGAGAAAAACCAAAACTGGCAGAATTTGGATTGAAAAGAATAATTATGGATCTTAAGAACTGCCCGATATATGCCTGTATATAAAGGTCATTTAGGCATAGTACAGAAATGGGAGTAGGAGTTCAATGGGGGCACAGATTCATGACAGTGAGTCATGACCCTTTCATGTCTAGCAGAGTAGAGGATAATGGATTTCTTGTGGTGAAAGCCACTGCATCCAGTGGAATAGGTAGTGGCATGCTGCCCCGCCATGCCATTTGTAATGCTTGTTGTGGTTTCAGTGGAGGCAGCTCTTTTAGATTCTCTGTAAATGTGACACTGTTTCAAAGAGGAAGAGTGCAAGGATTTATTCTCCCAGTCCAGTGGACTAGGAGAATGTAGGAAGCAGTCAGCGTGCAGTGGATTGGCAAATATAAAAACCATATGCACATTGCAAATGTGTGTAATAAATAAAATGTATTCTTAGTATCCATCTCTTGTCAGAAGTCTGTACTGTTCTTTTCCTCCATTTGACTCAGTGTGCTGATTTACTTTTTCAGTATTTAATCTTGTTTTTTTTTTCAGATTTTTATCATATTTAGGGGTGCAGATTTTTCAGTCCTTGATCTGAAAACAGGTGAAAAAGCAAATTTTCACTTATTTGACCATGAAGTATTAGAAGATGTTCAGTTAAATTTTGTTGCTTTTGTCAGTAAACTTAAATATTATCTTGACCTGAGAAGTACTGTGCAACTGTAGAGTATATGGGTAATTTAAAGAAAATTGTTATATTCTGGATTTTAGAATTTCCAAAATTGGTCCAGGCAGAATTTAAATTAAAAGTTAAAGTAAAATAAATCATAGAATGTTCTGAGTCAGAAGGGATTCACACAGACCATCGAGTCCAACTCTTAAGTGAATGATCCATATGGGGATCAAACCCCCAACCTTGGTGTTATCAGCACCATGCTCCAACCAACTGAGATCACATCAGAGGTTAAAATAATTAAAAATGTGGCGTATGTATGCAGAATAATTCCTGTCATCATCATCACCATCACCATCCTGTCATCACCATCACCATCCCAAACCTATGTGGTGTATGCTTATCACAGAGCAAAATAAATTCCTTGCATAAAAATTGCTTCAATAGGAATGGTAGCTGTGCTTTAATAATGTTTAGTCTCTGAATATATCTGTAGATTTTTCAAAATAAGGGTTCGAATATTTCACCAAAGTCTAATTTCATATTCCCGGATTAGCTGAGTAACTCATTTTAAGCCTTTTCCAAGGTGAGTTTTGTGCAAGTTTTAACCTGCATGCATTTTTGATACATGTGGAAATTGACTTTCATTTCCTGCATGCCTAAAATAATTCTGTGTCTTGTTAGATTAATGCCATACATCATATTTACCTTAATAAATTAAGAAAATGTCTTCAGAGATGTCTCCCTTAGAGCTAAAACTGGAATTGGGTCTTAAAGATTAATCAGTGGGTAACTTGCATTACATAAGGTGGAAATACAGGCTGGAAATAATCATGTTTAAAACGGCATAGTTATTCCTTTCTATGATGTATTTTCATATGTTAATAATTTTTTATTTCTAACTTGGATAATTGTCACTGGGACTAGCACATGATATCTGTTTTTGGTTTCTTCAGAAAATATTGAATTTAAACCCAATTAAAAAGCTCTTAATCTATCACCTTTTATGATTTCCTGATCTGGCCTGCAGTTGTGTTAAATAACATGAATGCCAGTGGCACAGTCCTATGACCTATTTTTTTCAGTGAAAGGCACTCTACAGAATGGAGACATGGAACTGAATGGAAGTTAAAATTTTGAACATTGAATGTATGTTATTTCAGCAAAATCAACAGGCTTGAAAGCATGATCTCGTATTAAATACACTATATGAACGCACAGAAAACAGAGGTGTTGCTGAGTTTCATTCTGTCATTAATTAATTGCGGTTAAGAATCATAATCCTCACCCTGTGATTAAAATGAAGAGCTAGTAATCTGTGGTTTAAATTTACACCAGTAAAGGCTCATAGATTCGATGTATTTCGTTAAACTTTTGCCTTAGTTCCAGCTCAGATCTGCAGTAGAGAGACTCCTACAGAAAGGAATTCTGCCTGGTTATTTGTTCAAGATGTGGTACCCCCATGCTTTTCTTAATGGTTAGGTGTTCACCTGAATTCAGCCTGGGAGACCCACCCAGCCTGGCCAGAGGGAAGAAAAGTGAGTAAGCATTTTCAGCACCTCTTGTAATGCCGTACTGTCAAAACCCATAATCAGTATTTTGCAGTTTGGTACATGTAGTACAGTGTTCAGCATGCTTAGCTGCAAGCACTGTTGGAATGCTGGCATCTTTTCAGATGGGAGATGTCTCTTGCTGTATCTTCACATCCACTGTGTGAATGGAAACTTCGGGGAAACTAAGGTCACAAGGAAAAGTTGTATCCCTGGCAAGGAAACTCCTTGGGTTTTTGAGATCAGAGATTAAATTCTGGTACCTTAGATACTAACTGAAGAACACATCCTTATTTGGGATGTTAATTAGGTTTTTAATCCCACCTTTCTAATCATCTGCTTGTCTTTATCCAGATGTGAATTGCTTGCATGATTACTGTACTGTTACTGAACAAGTTTGTGTTAATAACCTTGCCTAAAATGTATCTGTCTGACATTGTGCTCACATCTGCAGACTTACTCATTTTACTGTGGTGATATTCTGACATATATTTGCTTGTCCACTGCATGCTCATGACGCTATCAGTGAGATAAATTTAACTTCCCTTGAAAAACTAGTGTATGAGGGGGATGCTCTCCATCAGACTTGGATCTTATCTACAGGCTGAGAAGAATAAGAATATCGCACTTAAAAGCACTGTTTACCTTCTCAAAGGGCTGCAGGAAGCCTCTGTTGAAACTGTAAAGCTTTTCAAGCACCTTTTTAAAGGTTTTGTGTGTGTGAGAGAGGACTTTGTCCTCCTGTTTCCTTTATGTAAAAAGCAGGCTGTGTAAAACAGGGAAAAATGCTTTAAAAGTTTTACTGCAATACATTTCTTTGCCTAGGAGGATGGAGGACTTTATACTTTCTGTTTTGTCCCTTTATCTTTCACAATATGTTCCCTGGTCCTTGGGCTCTGTCAGAGGGAGTGGTGATGTTCCTGAGATGCATCCTGCCAATGCTGGGTCAGATGGTTAATAGCCTCAGATTGGGGAAACCATGCTGCCTGTTTCTCATACCTGTTTTGCATTTATATGAGCCATTGTTCTGTGTGGTTGAAAGAAGAGCCCCAACTGAAAAATACCTCACTTGCAAAGCATTCAAGCAGTTTTAAACAAGCATTTGGCTGGCTTTCAGACTGTTTCCTGCTGTAATTCCTGCCCTTCAGGGAAGGGAGAAGGTTCTCCTGTATAATTACAGCTGTCATTTTGCAGCAATCCAAGGATAACTAGGGGGATGGGGGGGGAATCTTTTCTACAGAATACACATAAAAGGAAATGTATATTGAAACAGATATGTGTAGCTGCTATTTTTTTTTCTCTGAACTTTTCTGAAGAAACAGCAATATAATTTGGAAAATATTACATGAAATTAGAATAACATGATGTGTATTCATACAGTGTTTCCTAAGGGATCCCTGCCAAATTATACTGTGCAATTACAGGTTTATTCATTCTAGAATAAAACTTTAGAATTGCTAATCTACCAGTCTTGATTAGAAACTGTGTAATATATTTTGTTTATTTTATGATTACATATGACAAATATTTTGCAAGGACAGCATGACTTCCAATTATTCACAACCCTGAACAGATGAAGGAGTCGTAGACTGTTAAAAACCATGGAATGAAGAGCTTCTGGCAGGGAAAGAGATGTTTATCTGAATATAAAATTTATCAGTGATGATAAAAGATTCTGTGCACTGCACCTAGAAGTCGAGAGTGGTTTATAGTGGTAAATACTTTTACCAGTTCAAGAACTGACTTAGGTCCAAAGCTGGGAGCTTTCTTTCTATCTTAAACCACCTTGTTCGTTAACTAGCAATTATGACATCAAAAAGGAATTCCTACCTCCCCCACCCTCCGCCCTGGGATATAAGAAAGCAACCTTTGATTTAGCTTGTATTGCTTTTCTATGATCATCAGTTCAAAGCGTTTTTTCTGATCAGCTAAGATTTCTTAACCATCTGTGGACTGCAGTTGATCAATCTTGTCATGAGGCCTTACCCCACTTGTAGTGGTAGAAATATTATGTAGGAAATGACTTTCAGTGGCAGGGGCAGTAAATGTCATTCGGATCTGGTTTGAGTGCCTGTCAGAATATGTGTCACTGTGGGCAGTGGGGAAGGAAGAAGGCCTTCCTACAAAAGTTGGTTCGAAGCACTTACATTTCTATTCGAAATATACTTTGGAGAAATGATCTTTGGCAGCATTAACTAGGGCTACTAGTCTCCTAATCAAGCAGCATCAGTACCCTCTGACAGCTTGCAGAAATTATTTCAAAAACAGACAAAGTTTAAGCAGGAGAGAAGTTATTGGGCAGAAGTTGGGCTTGGAGAGAACTTGAGAGGAACATCTCAGTGTTTGTGCCAAAACTGTGTTTGAATTTGGGTTTTTTCAATTCATCTTCATGTCACTAGTAATATATGTGCTTTATTGCATGCAATGAGCACCAGTTTACTTATTTTCAGCATACAGTGTATATATGAAATTCCCTGGAGTTGTCTCCAAAGAGAATGATTTGGCATGATTTTGAGGTGGTGTGGGGAGTGAAGCTGAAAATCATGGGGAGGGATCATGGATATAGCAGGTATAAGAATGACAACTTCAGTAGGACCATCTCTCCATAATAATTTTTTAAAAAGTAAAAAAGTCGGTATAAGACTAAGTATGGAGAGAGAATCATGTTAGTTCCCCTTTAAGTTTTTAAATTCTTTTCTGCAAGTGCATGTTCATGCTGCCCCAGGAATTTGGGTGAGACCTTTTAAGTAATCACCAGCACGCAGGTGGGAATTTTTATCCTTTAGCTGAATCTTGGTGAGTTTCATCATGTCTTAGTCTGTTGCAGATGCCAGGCAGCTCTGTCTTCATAGCAGCAGCTTCTGAAGAGAAGCAAGCTTGTTTGTTTGGTATGGCAGGTGTGGAGCACTACTTTCTGAAATATCTCTGAGGGAAGAGAAGGGAATAGTGGACCGTGAATACAGTGCTGTTAAAATCACTAATCTCCTTAGGATAAACAGATAAGAGGAAAGATAATGTATGTACAGGGAACAATGCTTTGAGAATACGGTTCACCCCAACCTTTTTTATTCATGCTAGTGGGTACAGTCACCACCAAAGCTACCGTTTTCACATACAGATCCATTGGCTCGCAAAACAACTGAAAATAGAGCAAAAATGAGTTTCCTGCCTATTTGATTCCAGACTCGGCTCCAAAATGCTTCACATCAAGATGCAGCTTTATGGTCAGTTTATACATATGTTTGTTTGGTCTGCAGAATTTAAATTCTATATCATGCTGGCTACTGTCTCTCCCTAAGGGTGCAGTGGAAGGACAGATAACTGATTTTTAATAACGGTACCAGGGTGTTGATGCAATTTCCTGCAATAATGTAGTCTGAGACTAAAATATGCATTGAAAAGCTGTTTTTCATTATAAGAATATCAATATGCTTACATAATACAAATTAAAAAAAAACAGTCTTAGTTGCATGCAGGCTTTTATAAAACAGTATGGCTCTGAGTTATTTGGAGGAACTTCAAATAAGCTTATCATATTTGTAAAATATGTATCTTTATATATTTTAAACTTTACTTGATCATTTACTATGTGACCTTTTCCATTTGTTATCTTCTCCCCCTGCTTTCTAGGAAGCTGTTGAATTCAGAACAAAGGTGTTAATTTGTGGCAACTTGAAGGTAGAGTTTATATTCTAATAATTCAACTTTATTTGGTCTTGAAAGGAGTCACACTGTGTTCTCAGGCTGTAGGTGGTCAGGATTTCCTGTCTTAATTTCTCAAATATGGTTTGGAGAACAAATGGTATGTGAGGAATGGTGGGATCCTGATAATAATCTGAATATTCTTTAATATTTTATCGGATTCATACTTTTAATTTCTGTTTTGGCCTAGCAGGAAATAATTTATTTTAGACTTCATTAGAGAAGTTTGGGGAAGCAAAGAATTGGATATGATGTTTCATTGAGAGAATGTTTGTGTAGAGCACTTAAAAGGAGCATAATGTGCTCACTGGGTACTCCCTTTGGGAGAGGAAGCTGTTGACAGCTACTTTTCCTTAGGGATCCCTTTTGTGATTGGTGTTCTAGAGAATCACATCATAAATTTACATGAACTGCCACTCTGTATATTTTCAGGCCACCAAGCAAAGAGCCATGTCATGTATTGCATTTGATTTTTGAACTGCAAGATGTGTTGGTCTTGCCAACTGGCATCTTTATTTATTTATTTATTTATTTTTAAATTTTATTTCTTGGTAGGGCAGCTTGTAAAAAGTATCTTTTCACTGTCTTTTGTATGGTACTGTATCAGAGTGGCACTCTTTATATCTTGGTCTTTTTTCCGCCACATTTCTCCTTTACTTTTGTGTTACGTCTTTCCATATTGTTTCTGTCATTTTTCCTCCTTCCCACTGCTCTTAATCCTTGTAGAATTCAGCAGGCTTTGTTTCCTGTGCTCTCTCAGAGCCTGAACCAGGACCACTGAAGATGACGGAGATGTTTTCATTGAATTCAGTGAGAACAATTCAAAACTGAAGCCGTAGCTGTACAAAGGGATGTATCACAGGACAATACCTTCGGGTCTTGGTGATACCCAGTTCATGGCATCTCCTGCCTGAATTCCTCATCTTGTGAGGTGCTGTTTTGTAGGCAGCTGCTAATAGCTCTGCTAGATGGTTTGGCCAAACACAAGCAACTGTGAGGGAGTAGCAGATTCTGTGAAACTTTTAAATTGACCTCAGTATCCTGGTACTTAATCTCTGTTGCACCTCCATGAAGACAGGTAGATGACAAAGAATCCTGCACCTACATACAAAATTTCAAACAGAACACTGAAGT
>VYZQ01010955.1:48239-59421 GCA_013400655.1 Mystacornis crossleyi
GAAGTTTGGAGTTTGGGTGCTGACTTTGTGTTTTGCTTTTGGTTTTTGGGTGGTGGTGGTATTTTCCTTCAGTTTGTGATGTTGTAGTTTTTTCCTCTTTTCCTTTTCCTTTTCGAACAACTAAAGATCACTGTAGCAATAAATTTTGTTCCTATGGAACAATTTAAACAGCTAACTCCTTGCCTCCTTTCATTCTGTGCATTCCAGTTACTCCTACAGTACATCAGCACAGCCAGAAGTCAAATAAAAAGGTCACTGCCTGGGTTACTTGTGTTTTGGTCCACCATCCAGTCAGTCTGCCTGCTGCATTACATTGTCAAAGTTAGCCTTTCTATTGACAAGCCTATTGATTTCCTGATTAATGTACCTCTGTTTTATTGGCGTTTACTACAGGAGACATAATTTTAATGTTTGTATGATCAATAGCTCCATCAACACCAAGAATTCCTACTGTTAGCTTGCACAGCTCTAACTATGGGGAGTTGTATATTTCTTGATAAATACTACAGGGAAGTCGTAAACATTAGAAAAGAAAAGAAAATTGATGTTCTCTGTGGATTCCTATTGTATTTCAGCCCTAGGAGAGAATGCAAAAACTTTCAAGTAATTCTCTGTAGGAAAGGCAACCAACAGGTGCTCAATCTCTGGGCTGGAATATAAATGTACAGGAAGTAATTACTTTTAGAATTTCAATTGTATAATCACTTTATCTCAAATGGATAAATACCCGTAAGAGAAATTATGGATTTAATTCAGTTTTAGATTAAGAAATTACATTTTAAATACCCTTAGTTAACTTCATTATAGGAAGGGAATTCTGTGGCTGTCATACATGCTTCTAAACTTGCATCTCTCCATAAATTACACAAGGTACCTTAAGGCATCTACTTAAAATGTAGCAGTTTTTGTCTTGGAATTGGTAACAGACATCACAGTCTCCTGCTTGTTACCAAATAGTTTCTATTCTTCCTTTTGCCTTCCCATGAAAGGTTTAAAACCTTCGTAGAATGAAGAGACTGATTTTTTTTTTCCACTCAGATAAAGTAGTAAACTTAAAGGGTCACTTTTTTTAAGCTTTGAAATTAGCTAATGAGAGAATGACAACAAATTGTACCATTTACTAGAAATTTTACCTAAATATTTGTCAGATTAGATTCCTTCATTTCATTAAAGTTTTTATTCCCCAGTGGCTGGCCGGCTTCCTGTGTGATCCAAAGGAGATATTTCAATGGCTTTTCTCAGTATCTGGGAAAGGGCTCGTATTTGAATATTCTCTCTAAAAGCACAATTTTGTATGAGTGCCCTGGTTAAATCAGTGCTGGTTTAGCCTTACCGATGGGGAGATGATTGCTATTTATCAGGTAATTTAGGCATTATCTTAAAGCTTGTTCTTTCAGTCCAGGATCAGGACAAAGGCTATGTATCTTGAGAGACAGAGATCATTAATTAAGAAAACAGAAGCATGGAATGAAAGCTACTGCAAATTTCCCATCTCCCAAAAAGCAGGATCTCTCCCCTTAATTTCTTGTCAATAAGGACTAAAATAGTACCAAAAAAATCCAGCAATTTCCAAGCACACAATTTAAGTGTTTTGATCTTTTGGTACAAATATCAGATGCTGGAGTGTTTATCACTTGCTTCCAGCACTGACATATCCCAGTGGATGAAATTCTAAAGCAAAAAGAATCTTAGTGTGATGATTAAATCCACTAAAATTAGAGCTATGAAGATCACTGAGGAAGGTGCTAGTGACATGCAGCTAAACCCTCTGGTGTATGGAAATGAAAAGAAATGAGGTCAGTAATGAAGGTTTAGTTAGGCATTAGTTTCCCATATTTGTCCATGGAACTATCTTCAAATATGCCTATATTCCTGAAATAATTCACCAACCTGATGTCATACAAACCTAGAGATATCTCTGCCTCTGAAAGTTCAGAGCAGTAGTGAATGTTTGACTAAAACGATAATAGAATATTGTAAATAGGTGCTACTCCCAGTATCTCTCTCTGTAGTTGATTTTACTAGATTCTTAATTATTGCACTTGCAGCAAGCCAGCTAGTTTGAGTCATAGTTTTCAAGTGGTTGTTTTAACTCTTGGAGAAACCCTTTAAAGCCGCAGGGTTTCCTGAGGGGATTCTGATGCTGCCTTTTATGTCAGTGACTTTGGGTCCCAACTTGTGTTTCTATCCCCTCTTTTGAGTAGAGGCTTTCTGTTCTGAGTTTTCACTGATTTATTTTAATGCTGTGGGACTCCCAATTCTTCCTAAGGGTCTGCCAGAGAAAGGGCGTTGCCTTTCCCCTGGGATGTGGTGGGGCAAAGGGGTTGGCAGGGGATGAAGTGCTGTGTAGGTGGTGCATACACCCAGACTCACGTCTGGCTCTTCAGCTTCACTGAGGGAAAGTGTGACAATTTAGGCTTTAAACTAAAGGAATTTAAGGCCTGAAATGCTTACTTTGATTAGATATCTGGTTCTAATTTTGTGTTCTCACTATAAACTCTATGAGTGTATAAGTGTTCATTACCTAAGGAAGTGCGTGAGTCTGTGTACATCCACATTTTTGTAAAGGACTTTAATATATAAACCTTTACCTGAAACAGTAGTGTAGAGTGATTGAGTTCAGGTTTCAGGAAGTAATGACCCTTTTTAGCCTTAGGCATCTTATTTGACTTCCCTGTGATTCATATCATTTTGTGTTATATAAAGATAATTTTAACTGCATTTGATCCTGAAACAAAGATCTTGGGTAAGTAAAAAATTAATATACAGAATTTTTTTCACAGCTTCACTTTACCCCTTTTTTTTGTGGTATCACTTCAACGCAGGTACCAATCAGAAAGATTTAATAGAAGGAAAAAATTGCATTTATTTCATAAAGGAGAATATACTTCCTTACAAACAGTTCCAGCAGAATTCAGGAAAATTGATACTTAAGTTTCATTTTCGGGATTGGTAATTTATCCATCTTTTAGCCTCAGGGTTCTCCACTATTCAGCATTCACTTTTTTCTCTTTTTTTAAGCAATCACTATAGCAACCTAGTGTTATCTGATGAGCAGTGCACACAGAGGGCAGATACCCATACATGCAGCATACGATAAAGAACAAAAAAAAGAGAGCCAGGTAGACCAGTGAGGTGCTATATTAGCCTGTCACACAGAAGATCTGAGCCCAAGATGCAGTTTTGAAGTTCATTAGCAGGGACACATTTTTTGAGATGTCATCCTCCTTACCAGAAATTTCAGTGTGATTGGTGGTTTCTCCTATAAAATGGTCTCTGGCTGAAATGGCAATGTAGCCGATGGATTCTATTATTGCATAAGAGCTGTATGAAAAATTGGGCAGCTTTAAAACATTGTTTATTTACTTTTATTTGTAAGCACTGCAGTGGCACAGGTATTGTAGGGGTAAAACTATGCCTTCCTCTTGACAGCTGGGTTTAGCCGAGAAAAGGTATGTGTGGACAATATGACATGAGGAGAGGTAGGCTTTAGAAAAATTTTAGGTAAAGGCTTGGATTT
This sequence comes from Mystacornis crossleyi, assembly GCA_013400655.1. Lineage (NCBI taxonomy): Eukaryota > Metazoa > Chordata > Aves > Passeriformes > Timaliidae > Mystacornis > Mystacornis crossleyi. The sequence continues at coordinate 51,760 of VYZQ01010955.1, forward strand.
GAACTTGACTAATAAACTCCATAGGATCTCACAGACTGGGTCAACCTTTGAAACCTGCAGTATCATAATACACGAATTCCAATGACTCAGTTCTTCAATCTTTATTCTTGTTGATAAATTCTTAACTAATATTGTGAGAAAGGATTGTATTGGAATGGAGTAGCATCAAAGGGGCAAAGCAGTGCTGTACATCTCAACCCGAGATCGGCAGAGTTAATGAAGCAGTAACAGGCTGCTCTATGAATAGATCACTTAAAGAGAAGGTGCCCCTAAATTCACCCACTGGGTACTCCCATGGTTTTTGTCTCTGTTCAGGAAAAATGTATTATTTTAATTGCACCCTTTTCTTGCCCTCTTTCTCCTGCTGGACAATAGAAGACTTTCTATCCCTGTACATCTCAGGTTTGTTCTTACAACTCTGTGTTGCTCAGCCTACTTACTTCTTTCTCTATGGCTGCGCCCCAGAGAGCAGCACTAAGAGCAGGGAGAGGTCAGTGCTCAGCTAGTCTACACTTTCACTTCAATGCAGAGTTTCTTACAGTCAAGCATTCTGGTTTCACCTGTTATATCAGTTGCAAAATAAATACCTGAAAACTTCAATATAATATGTGAAAAGAAAGAGGAATTTTAATGTGCTTCATGTGCTATTCTAGACCAACATGGACCCCTGTTGCAGTGGGGTGGCTGCAACCTTTCCCTGGGAGACAGCCTTGGCCCGTGGAAGAATCAAGGAGACGATATTTGATAGATGTTTTCAGATTTTATTCCCCCTGGCCGCACATGGCCGGAGCCCGGCAGGGACTCCGACAGCGACTGCCCCCCGAACAGGTCTGGAACAACCCCCCCCGGGGTCCCGTGAACACTCCCTTAAGTACAGGATTCCCCCGGGCTACATTCAAACTGACCTATAGAGGACAGAATTTTGGGTACACATGACCCGGGAACAGGGACAGAGAAACCCCGTGCCCCACGCATCCACTCATGCCCATCCCCCCCCACGGGGGTCACCTCTTCAGACCCCTGTGTCTCTGTGGTGCTAATTCTCTGTGCAACTGGAAAAGTGAGAAGAGCACATTTTTATTTGTTACTGTGAAAGGTGGGATATATTTTAAATAGTGCTTTTCAAGAAATGCCTTTGACTTACTTTGTTCATGGGTGCCAGAGCTCTGCCTTTACACACACCTCGATTGCAAAGCAGGGTTGATTACACCTCATTCTTCACCTTCTGTATAGACATCATTTTGCATCAGTTGATGTATTGGTGTTTTTACCAAGGGAGGTCACTATTCTTCAGCCCAGCAGTTGTCAATTTACTGTTTATATCCTCACTCCAGGCTGTACAAGAACCAGGGAACTCAGTGAAATTCTCACAGAATTTTCTGAAGGGGCAGTGCATGCACCTACGTGTATTTATGGTCCATGTACCTGCTTTATGGTCCATGAGATGGGTGTGTGCGTCCGACTTAGGCCATCCAGAGGACCTGGGGGAGAAGCTCTGCTGTTCTGAGTGTGTGGGCCCTGCTAGGTGTTCTCCCTACAGCACACAAACATGGTGGCTCCCACTCCAGGTGTCCAGCAGGGGTGATTGGCACATGGATCAGGAAGGGAAGACAGTAGGCATCTCACTATGAAGGTTTTAGCAGGTAGCAGTGTGGAAGAGGTACTGACAAGGAGACAGAGAAGTGAGAATTGAAAGGTCTGTTATTGACAAGTTTAGCCACTGATTTTCTTCTAACCTTGAGCCTTAGCTATGTGCTCTCCTGCCACACAGCTGAGTTCTCAAGACTCATAACTTGCTCAGACCCTGAGCTTTGTTTCCCAGTTTTTTCCTGCAGACCTGTAAGGTGAGAGGTTATATTAGTCTATTGGAATTTCTCATCCCTGATCTCTTGTGACAAAAGCTGTGGACCAACTGTGGAAAACCACTTCCAGGGTGGGGGTATTGAGGCTGCCTTGGCTGCAGAAGAAAAGCGGTAGTTCTTTACCACAAAAGAACTACTTTTTCCTTGTATTTCAGAGAAGGAGGAAAATGTCATGGTGGAGATGATAAAATTTGGGTATGGGGTATGACTGTATCAGCTCATGCTTTGCAGGGACATAGTGATTGAATAAAGTCACCAGTTGGCAGTAATATGAGGAAGATTTGTTCAGAACTGTTAGCCGGTAGCATTTTATACTATACAGAATTAAGAGGAAAGTCTCAAACTGCTTCTGTAGCAAGTAGAAAATTAAGCTACAAATTTTGCACCTGCATTATAAAGAAGATCTTTACCTTTAAAATCTTTTAAACGTAAGGTAGAAAAGAATGGGTTATCAAAGTATACCCATGCATTTAGGCACCAACTTTACAACCCTCCACCCCTCACCCTGCAGCAAAATCTGCACACTGCAAAACCTATCTTACCAGTAAAATGTAATTTCATTTTCAAGCTTAGGCAACTGAGTAAGACTAAATGTTCTTCTGACACTTCTTGATCCCAAATATAGGGGCAGTTTGGACTGCTGAGAGTGGCCTGATTTATATAAAATAGCTTTATTCTTCTCTATTTAAAAACAGCAGAACAAGCTCCTCAGTCTCTGCTTTCAGCCCAGTTACTTTATGCTTTTAATTGAACATAAATCAATATCAATTTAGCAGAGCTCTAAGAATCTATGACTTGAGCAGTAGGGATCTGATGTGAACAGTAGGAATGTTATGAACAGCCTTTTAAGGGTAGATACTTAAAGATCAGATGTTTTAAAACAGAATGCAACAAGCTATAAATGCATTTTTGAAAGGTGGAGAGAGAAAGGGGTGCTGGTTCAGTGGTGGGGTCAGTTTAGATTGCTTTTTCTGCTGAACTTTGGTCCTCAATCTTTTACTATTGCCACTGAAATTGCTGTGGAAACCTATAAGGATAAACAATATTGAAACTTTCAAGCACGATTTAGTGTTACTAGGGTAACCAATTGTAATTAATTTTAAGCACCAGCTGGCTTGTGATGAGCACGAAACCTGACAAAGACTCTCAGAAGGACTGCTTCTCATTTTCTTAGCCACAGTAATAAGACTATGAGAAATTTCTTTAAATAAAGCATCTGTAGCAACAAAGTAAGGCACAGCTTTGATATTGGTTAGTTAAAAGGATACCTGTTATCTGGGAGCAGAGGCCAACCCCCACCTGGCTACAACCTTCTTTCAGGTGGCTCTAGAGAGTGATGAGGTCCACCCTGAGCCTCCTTGCCCTGGACTAAACACCCACAGCTCCCTCAGGTGCTCCTCATCAGACTCGTGCTCCAAACCCTTCCCCAGCTTTGCTGCCCTTCTCTGGACTTGCTCCAGCACCTCAATCTCTTTCTTGTAGTGAGGAGCCCAAAACTGAACACAGGACTCACTGCAGCCTCACCAGTGCTGAGTATGGGGAACTTGATGGGCCAGGAAGGCTAGTTAAAAAAATATAGTCCTTTAGGATCATATTTTCAATTTTTTATTTCATCCCATAGCACTAGAATTGCTTACTTTCATTTCTAGCTTTACTTGAGTTGATATTATGATTCTTGTACAGTTCCTGGACTCCATCATTTAACATTTTGGACAATCACAATTAGAAATATGCAAAAGTTCTCTTTGAAATGGTAAAGCAAAAAGAGAATGAGAACAGGTTTCGTAGTCTTTGTGTCCAAATAAAAACACAGATGAAAGCTGAGTACCCAAATATTTAGAAACGGCGCTAAGTTACTGACATGGCTTGCTGATTTGGCTTTCTGAACGTCATCTTGGGTCTGGAGAGCTTGAGTTATTCTGTGTGACGGGGTAATATAACGTCAAAGCAATCACAAGTGGAGTGCTTTTTCCCTCATTTTTAAAAGGGAAGGTATTCAAAGCCAAAAAATTGCCAATACTTTATGTGAAAATAAATATCCTATCTTAAATTAAGAAGTTATTAAACTCAAGGAAGTAAAATTGCTCAATTTTTCATTTGGTTTTGATGGTGATCTCCTTAATCACAACTGAAAGCTTAAGATTAGTGAAAGCTAAAACATTACTTCTACTCAAAAGGAAAGTCTTTGAAAAAGAATTTAATTTCCCAGTCCTACAAATGCAAGCAGTACTGTATTGGGTGTACATATATCCAAGTCGAAATGCAGAGTTTCAAGTAACACGGGGTGAATCAGCACGGTCACTACCATAGCCCTGTGCAAGACGTGTTATAAACTGTTCAGATGACCCTGATTCTAACCTTGCTTATGCTGGAATGCATCCACAGGAAACTAATGAATGATACTAACACTGGGGAAGACAGTGAAATTAGAGCTGGATCATTCCAGAATAACTGAGCTAAAAATCTGCCCTAGTTACTGTTTCACTTGGCATAATATGTCCGTAATGAGCCACATTTCTCTGGTCTTTAATTTTGCCGGTAGGACTTTGGTTGTGAAGGTTGCTATTCACAAATGGTGACTTTTTTAGAGACAAGAGGCAAGTGCGAATTCTCATTCCACAGGCAAGTCCACAGCCAGAACTACATATGGTCCTAGATACAGGACTAGAGGCAGAGCTTTTGTTTGTTTATCAGCTGATGCAGAGCATCCCCCAAGGTGAGTGCTGTGTCCATGCAGCAGCTCTTCTCCAGGGCAGAATGGGATGTCTCAGGCAGAGTGTGGAAGGTGTCAGCTCTGCACAGGCCCGTCCTTTAACTGATGTCTCTGGCCACTTACATATCTGGCTGCATTCCAGCTTAAAGGGAGGAATTTTACTGAGATATTTTCTTCCTTCTTTTGTGTGTTTCTTCTCACTATTGTGAGAAGGGGATACACCCTATTTAAAACATTTTATCCTCCTTGCCTTGAAGTGAGGGGGAAACATAATATTTTTATCTATATCTCCGTTGTCCTTTGTTGTTGGTAGCCTTTCAGAGTAGCAGCCTGGAACTGTAATTCTTAAGGGTTTTACTGCTCTCAGAATTCTGAAGGGCAATAGTAAAACAGATCCATGTTACTAGATTCATTCTGCTCTTATACTGAAATGTAGAAGCATTATCAGAAGCACTAGTTATTAATCTGCAGTATTAGAAATCCTTCTCCAAACCCATGTCAGGAACAGTATTGAGGGTTTAAAATCCTTGAAGTTGGAGAAGTTTCTGGTGCAGGTGACCAGAATGAGTCCACCCGGTGCCAGGACCACCCATAACTCAGAAACAGAGTGTGCAGTAGAAAGAAAATATGTAGCTTTTTTGTTTGCTTGCCTAATTTTGCATGTAAGGTTTTTGTTTAGTTGCTTGTAATTGTCTTTTGTCTTGTTGTCCAGCTACAAACCAAGCTTGCTTTCAAAGCATGCTTCTAAATCTAAGTTTTTAGTGCCTGTTAGCTAATTACGCTTTCAGAACATAAAAACTTTGAAAATCATATATTTATTTTGAAAAGTGTTGTTCTCATCAGCAGTTGATTTGTCTTATAATTAATTCCTTTTTCAACTCTCATGCTATATTTTTGCTGTGAATTTAGAGAAATAACTATGCAAATAAAATTGTGTATGTATGGGCAGATAACTGTTCCCAGAATACAGGTGGACTCTGGTTTACCCTTAATATCAAGTAGTTCTTATGTCAAAAGTATCTGTTTCCTACTTTCATGAAACTTGTGTTAATTTTCCTTATTTGTCTCTAAACATTTAAGGAAAATGTAGAAATATAATCAGGTGGAACCCTACTATAAGGTTTTAATTGGTTTTTCCACAATTATAAGCTGACATGGGCTAAATCAATGTTAAATACCTTTTCTTGAAGTCAGGTGATGTTTATGCATTCATGGAGAAACTGGCCTTCGATGCCCATGAGCAGAATGCACACCTCTTGATTTAACAATGAAATGCAGTCAGCATATGATATATGTTGTATTTTCTGTAGTGAATTATTTATAAAGGCAGAAGGATTTTTAATTATTTTCAGTGTTAGCTTGTGTGAAACTTGTGTTTGAGACTCCATGTGATAGCTAAACAAAGAATTGAGAAACTTCTGAAAACTTTGAAGGATAACATTTGAGGTCTGGGAGCATTCGTAGCCTCAGGCTATGCCATGAAACAGCCACTGCATTAGTCTGCCTCAATATCCGCAGCAGAGTTTTAAAGAATTGTTATGGGAGTATTCAGGGGAGTAGGGAGGAAGGCTTAGAAGTGTTTGACTTCTGGTATTTCTGCATACATATAGGATAAAAGGCATTAGATCATTACCATATCTAAACCAGTTTCATTTTTGTGTTACAAACTCTCTATGGATTTTTATAAAAGAAATAGGGATGAAAAGATTGAGACTGGGATGGTGGGTTAAAAGAACACCTCAATTTTCATACTAGAACATTTTAAGAGTAGGACTTAAAAACTGTTCAGGAATGATTTTTAAGTTCAGGAGTATGTCCACATGTCACAAGACTCTCTATCTAATAGGTTACTCACAAGTTTAGTGACACATGCTTGTTAAAATCACACACATGTAAATCAGAACATTAAGTTTTGTTATCCAGATTTTATTTCTGGCTGATCAGTCCATTCCACTGAGTTGCATTTTCTCCATATTTGTGTCTGTTCAGTTTTACACTGAATCCTGGAAACACAGGCTCTGTCACCCATGAGGCTTACTCTGAATGATTGTTTCTTAATAGCGCTCACATTGAAGTTGTTTACTGCCAGCAGTTGAAATTAAGGTAGTGCCTCAGCCTGAGAGAAACAAAATTTCCAAATTAGAGGCTCAGCACTTTTCATTTCTCAAGCAGCCTTTATATCAAATGTGCTCAGAAAGCCAATAGAAGGCATTTTAGCAATTTAGGTCTTGGTAAATGATTTTAAGTTATTTGTTTATTAAATCAGGTTTATTTGTAAAATGCTCCTTAAAATCAGCTAGGATTTTGATGTGGATCTGGAATAGGAGCATAAATGTGAAAACATGCTGTGCAAAGCTGCCCAAGTGGTTGCTTTGCTTTGCTTGGCTGTACCCCATAATGTCACTGCTGCTTCTGAAACAGGAGGTCTGTGCTTGTGTACTAGAGAGGAGTACACTTAATAAATAGTTTTTTATGTTGTACCTAAAGCTGGATGCTTTTTCCAGATGAAAGCTAAGGTCCAAATGAGGCAGTATTTTTTTTTTTCAAATGGAGAACAATGCTGTTTCCAAGTTTTGCTTGCATAGACCAAAAGAGAGATGCAGGGATAGTCTTTTCACACTGCAGAAGAGCAGAGAATTGCCTGTTTCTGTGCTATGGACAGCATGACTGTTTTACAAAGTGTTCACAGTATAAGCCTGGGCCTTAGTAAGGGAAGTGCTAATATGGGAAACAAGCCCTCAGAGAGCCAGGTTGATTCCTGGGCTTGGGGTCTGGTGTACCACATGGAACATCTTCTTCAGCAGGGCCCTCCTACAAGCGTTCCTATTGCATTTGGGGCAGAGGTGGCAGATTCACATGCAGTGTTATTCCTGGCTGCATGGGCTTCCTAGGAAAGGTTCCTGCTGGCTTGGAAATCTTTGTGGTTGTCTTATTTCACTTTGGCTTGGAGCTCGGTGATAGTGACAGAAGGTGGACCTGCCTGTAATGTTTTTATAAATTCTGCTGGAAACTTTTTTATTGTGGAAAGCTGCAAGGTCTATATCCATCACAGAATCAAGGGAGGGCAGTTTAACAGTGACGTATATA
>VYZQ01010956.1:5197-25396 GCA_013400655.1 Mystacornis crossleyi
AAGCATTGATGGCAACTGTCTGACATGGATAGTGGAGGTTTCCACAAGGAATGGTGTGTTCCTCGACCTTTCACTAAAACACAGGGAAGGCCTTGTTGGAAATGGGTCTGACACATACTAGCAAAGCTGACCTACCATAGTCTTAACCAATACAGTTCCCTATTTTACTGGGTATTAAGCATACCTGGTATGCTTATTACATGCTAAAAGTGAGAATATATTATATCTTCATTTTAATTGGTAATGCAGAGATAGTACCATTATAAAAGTGACCCACATTTGATTATTGCTCATAAATCATCAACGGAAACTCTCACTGAGGGCCTCTTCCCACCAATATTATCTACCTCATACAAGGTAAAATGAGAAAATCTGACCCTGAGTTCAGACAGTGATGGTAAAAACAGAATTAAAGGATACCGTATTTTCAAAGTCACTCTAAAAATACAGCAGTTCCCTTAACATCATTATTTTCTGATTTCTAGATATAACTAGGAAAAGAACTTTTGTCTCAATACTAATTTCAATATTTTTAATTTATGTCCTGATTGAAAAAGGAAAATCAAATTATTGGAAAAATCCATAGGGGTATAAAAAGGTTTGACTCCAAAATGACCCAATTCCTGATTGAAAAAGAAAAATGGTCAATTGAAACTCACTCTCTCCACTAGAAAACTGTGATTTCTAGTCACATTGCATTTTCTCCTATATTTTCTCTGTTTTTCACATAAAATATTACCACTAAACCTACTTATTGCTCTGCATATTACTGTTCATGAGTATGAAATTGTATTTATCACCATATGCAATTTTCAAAATCTTTCTAGAGGCATTTCTTGCAGGCTTTCATACTGATGCACAGGTTGGGAGCTTTAAAATATGTCACTACCCCCATACGCAGCCTACAAAGTAAGAAAGAACTGTATCCCAAAGGCAGTACTTACTAAGTATATGCTCATAACAATAGTCCAGGTTTACTTATGCTGGATATTTAATAGCACTTTCTGTACTAATTTTTTCTAGATGAACATATGCTTACATTTAAATATTCATTTACTTACCCCAAATTTGTAGTACTTCTTTTAGCCTGCTGCCCAGAATTCTTCTCTTCAGAAAACAGTAGCTGTGTTTTTAATTAAAACTTTTCCTGAATATCCTCAGAGACAGAGTATCCCCTTCAACCTCTGCCAAAAAGTGTATAGCAGTTAATCCACTGAATATTTAATTGAAATCCCATTATCAGCATTTTCAACATTGGTTTCACTTGGAATTTTACACATTGAAAATGCATGAATAAATAATATTTACTTTCACATATGCAACTGCTGCAATGGCAAATTCTTTCAAGTAACTCATACATTTTTTAAAGGGTTTTAATTATTTCTATGCCATTCCTACCACTTTTTCTAAGAGTTACAGAAATACACCAACTGAAGTGCCAATAATGTATGTCTCAATATGCTGAATCATATCTGAAATTTTTGCTATAAATATGTGTGGTTATATCTGCATTTGTGCATGAATATGCACACTTACACCACAGAAATACAGAGTGCCAAAATCTATCTTTGGATTCAACTTTGAGATCAAGATTCAAGTTTTGCTGGAATCTACCTTCTAAGTACAAGGAGATAGCATAAGTGGCTTTGCCTTTTCTCATGACAGAAAATGCAATCCCAGCGAGTTCAGCTTGTAGCAATAGTAGTGGTCTGCAGGGAAAGAGACATGAAATAGAAGACTGTCTTGGTGTCCAGTAGTCAGTTCCCAGTCTGTGGGACCATTATGTTGTATTTCCTTCTACAGTGGGCATTTACTTAATCATGTGAATGAGAACAAAATCTCAGTTAAAAGCAAATGGAAGAGACTCATGACCAACTCCCACAGCTCAGTGTCTTAGGAAAATGTCATAAAGCCTGAGTTTAATTCCATTCATACTAAGGGCCAGGACTTGTAATACCCTTCTTGCCCTTACCAGTTCAGATGACATACACCTGGAATTCAGGATTTTGTGGATCACAGTCTGAGATTCCCTATTTTCCACATGCATTCTACAGGAAGCCTAAGTGACCATGCTGAGATTACAAATGTGACTGAATAACGCCATGCTTTAAAAGTACATACTATAATTATGATCATAAATCTTCTTTGTGAATCCTGACTAATTTTTTCAAATCATTGAGTAAACTAATAAATTGCCTCAGCATCAAGCGGCACCAGCCCTTCCCAGGTTTCAGTCTCAACCTTCACTTGCAGCAGGTATACTCATGTCCACATAGTCAAAACAATGACAGTGCTGTCTTTAAAATTAGACTTGCTCCTTTTCCTTAAGTCATTGACTTAAGTGTACATAAAATCAGTGTAGGCATTCTTTTGTCTTGTAGACAAATAATTAATGACAGAGAAATTCTGATGTAACAGCTCTGCTTTTCAGATTATTCTTTATCTCATAACACATATATGTGGTACAATTTTATTAAACTTATTAAATTCAATTATAAAGCACACACTATTTTTGGTGAAGCCAAATTTTCTGCCAAGGAATTCATTGCATGACCCCTAAGAGGTGCCTTTTCTCTTCCAATACTCTTAAGGAATGAGTCATGTCTAAGTCAAGTTTGTAAAAGACAAATTACTATTTAAGGTAGAGTGAAAATAAATATATTCTGATAAAAGGACATACATGAATAGACTTATTTCAATTGCTTCCATAAATATTCACAAGAAAATCTGTGTGGTTGTATTGCATTTTCATTTTTTGTTGCAAAAGGAAAAAGGAGTGTTGTTTGTATACACTAGTTAAGTCGAATGCATTTAAATTTTCAGTTGAAACTGATTTAATGATGTTGGAATTTCATCAGTTACTACTGTAATAATGACAAAAAATTTGATTACTGAATCCTACAGGACTCCCATCATCATTTAATCATACAAGTATCCTAGGTAAATAGTTCATTGAAATTTCAGCCACATCAGAACTAAGCAAAAAACCTCATGCAAGTCACAGTTCCACCCCTACATTAAACTACATTAAATGGTTTCATGTTCAGGATCAAATGCAAAATGCTTTACATTCTGCATGAAAAATCCAGCTTGCATTTCAAATACACAAACACATTTAAAAGACAAGGAAATCTAACATCAGTCACAGTACTGCTGGTATGTACTGTAATTTCTACTTGCACATTCTCAGATGGAACCTACATACATAAAAACCAATCTAGTTCTTCCTTGCAGAGTTTGTATACTAGTCAGTAAAACTTTCCTCATTCTAGTTTCATTCTAACTTTTATCATTAAATTAATCTTAACTTTCTTCCTTAATTTTAAATTATATTCGGTGGTAATATACAAAGAATTAAATACTAGTTCTTTAACTTATGGATCAAAATATCTACAAAATAAGTTATTTACATATGTATTATTAAACAAAAGATCTGATCTGAAGGCCTTATTCACGTCAAAACTGCTTCAGGCATAGGTATACACTTCAACAAGGTTTTCACTTAAATAAGAGCTGGAGGATCTGGCTTAAAGTAGTAAAATAATGAATTATGCTAATTTCATATTCACAAAGACATTCAGCTCTTATAAATAATTTAGCCAAATGAAAATTACTGTTGGTGTATGAAAGTGAATTAGAACAAGCATAGGGAACAAAAATATCACAATTACAATACTAAAACCATTATAACCTTATTCCACTAAAGACTGCCATTTATCTTATAAGATTATTGAGAAAATACTTATTTTAAAGAAGCAAAGCATCATAATGTAATTTTTGTTCTTTTTAAAACTTAAATGAATTTTTAAAAGCATTGTCAGAAATTAAAACACAGATAGCACATTTTCTGCATTTCTGTAAGATTTTAACAAAATCAGTAGTTCTTTCTTCCTCCACACCTGACACACAGGCTAAATATGCTGGGCCACACCACATTCAGTTCATATCCTGAGACACGCAGTCACTGTAACTGCATTTTGACTAACGGAGGACAATAAGCCATAGGCTTTAATTCACCGTCCAAATGCTTAATTTCCCTTTGAATAGAGTAATAAACTCTTATCTATGAAAATACAGAAGTTTTACTTTTCAAAGTCAAATGCAAATGTGTTGGATTTGATAAAAAGGGTTTATACACAAACATTCATCAAACACGTCGAGTAAAAAAGGATAAGAAGAAAAATAAAAATTAACTAGAAGGCTTTTTTTGAGAAGAATGCTGCAATATTTAGAGAAAAGTACGGGAATTTTATTAATTAAATTAATAAAATATATATTTGGAAACTACTCAACTTAATACATTCCAAGAAAAATATCATTAAAAGAAAAGATGCAACATCCTAGCAAGGCAAAAGAGCTTTTCTGAATGATTGGTCTTATGCATATTGGTTCTCCAAGCAAACAAAAATATTGATATAGCCCCACAGCTGTAATGAAGAAAAATGAGCATCATAATTGTGTATAACAAGTACACTCCAAAAATGAGCACATTTTTACATAAATATTTATTGTGCCCTCATATTCATACTTAACATTCTCTGTTTTTTGTTTTACTCATTTCTATTTTTCCTTTTTTTATCTAATATCTTTGTTTCTATTTCTGAATTGTCCTAATGTCTCCAGCTCTTTTTCTATTTCTATATTCTGCATCTGCCTATCCCATGATTTACCAAATGATAAGCTTGCTATACTTTCCTTCTTTCTTATTCTTCCCTGCCTTTTATGATCCATCTTTTCCGACTTTACCATCAAGTGTAATATACTTCCAGCTTTGCAGTTATCTCGCAATAGATTACTGTGGTAAAGATCATCTCAAAAAGAGCTAGTGGCAAACTAGATGTATGTAAAATGGCAGCACATAATCTCAACTGACCTTACACAATGAGTAGTCAAATGTAAACAGATTGAAAAGCTTCTAAAGACTAGAGTGAGAAACTAAACTATGAAAACTGATAAACCTGGTGCCGTTGTTAGTTGTAGTAAGCAACTATCTTCTAGACTCTGCTGTGGTTTTTAAATTATAACCTGCAAAATCAATTATGAAGAAACTGTACTTAAATGCCAAAAGCCTGTGTAAACTTTCTAGTAAAATCTTCAGTGCTGATGTCACTTGATGAGCAGTATCTCTTTTGTGAATAAACAGACTACTGCACCTTTCTGTACTGTCAGTCTGGCACCTTTCACAAGCTTTGAGACCCCCTTTAAAATACAAAAATAAAGATTTCACTGTCAAAACAGGTTTGACCTGACAGATGAATTGAGTGAGAGATTCCAGAGATGAAGACAGTTCATTGCCCTTCAGCAATTTCTCTCATCTCAGCTGAAACTGAAAAACAGTAGCATATTTAATTAGATGGGGTTTTTTTTTTAAGAAACATAAAAGTAATCCTTTATTTGTCCCTTCCAAATATAAATAAAGATAAAATAAAATACTACTGTATCGTGATTTGTATATTTTCCATTTTTCCCCCCTATTTTTAAAGTATCTACTACTCTGACTTATATGTTTGGGCAGCTTATCAAGTATAGTAACACTAAGGAGATCTTTAATATAAAATAAAATAGTTATTTTTTAGATGTTTTAAACAACACAGATATAGTGCTATAAAATTATAAAATAGCTGCTTCTTTCTTGTAACTATTATGAAAATTCTTAAGATGTTAAAATATCCATGCATATAAAAGCTCTATTAATTAAACTAAATATAAAAAATTAATACAATAAATCAATTTAATGAATTAATGATTTAATGACTTAACATAATGATCATGAGCTAACAGTAGACGCAATCATAGTTTTTTGTTGTAGTACCCCAGCTTGGGAGCAAGCTGGGGAATGATTCATAGAAGGCTTTTTCAGGTTGGCTCAAGTTACTCCCTTTAAGTTCTGTGTAAGCTCTTTATTGATTGTAAGTTGTATTCCGTACCCCAAGTTTCCAAGGTTACCATTCCCCTGAGTTCTGTTCCTCCCCTTGAGTTGGCCCTTCCCCCTTCCCTGCCTGCTAGGTGGAGAACCCCTGTCCCTCTCCTCCTTCTCCCCTGCCCCTTGGGCGAAGAATTCATGTCAATCCCCCAGTGGCACTCCCTTCCCTCTGGAAAGTTCCCCTGTACTCGGTGTGTCATTGGACTGTGTCCCTTAATCCCTCCTCTGTTCTCACCCAGTTGGTTGTCACCCTGTCATTCCTCAACGAATCCACCTCTTTGCTCCTTGCCCATTGGTTCCTGAGCTAGCCCTCTCACAGTATAAAATTCTGTGTAAGCCTGAAATCCCGGTTGCTCCTCTGTGGATCATTTAGGGGCAGTAAAACCTCTGAAACCCACACGAGTGGTCCCTCCTTTCTTCTTTACTCCTGTGGACGCGGATCAATATCGGGGGCTTCCTGCCATTTCTGTGAGGACACTGCCTTGTCCCTGAGCTGCTGCAGGCCACCAGGACGCCTGCAGTGGGACGCGGTGAGCCAGGGCAAGGGCCACCCCAGCATCAGTTTTTCATATGTGGTCCTCTCCACTGGCTTTTAAAACTATACATATTCCTGTTTATTAGTTTTTATTGAGGAAAATTAATGCTCTTGATGATCACTAATATAATTTCTGATTTGCCAGGTTAGATAGAATCAGTTCAGCTTTTCTTAGTGACAGGGCTCACGGTTCTATTAAAAATGCATATACATCCATTCAGCCTAGCACAAAAATTCAGCACAACACATTCCAACCCTACCAGAAAGGAAGCAAAAGGAAACCTGAGTATTCTCCCAGGCTCACTTTTGAGCATCGGTCTGGTATATACAATTCTGCTTTTTCTCTACCATGACATTAACATTTAAAAACCAAATAAATCAAACAAAATGTTGTATGAGTTCATGGGTGAGTGGCCCTGGTTTGATTCCACTATTTTATTAAGAGTTTAAAGGAGTGGTGGAAACATAAATCACTCTGGTAGAGACTCAGCGTATTCCCCCACATTAGCCAACAACCCTACCTGGCTGTGTGAGCAAAGACAGCCCAAGATAGTGGTCTGACTTTTCCCCTGGGAGGAGCAAAGTCACTCTGTCTTTCCCAGCAACTTTCCAGTGTAGATTATGGGAACCTTATCTCCTCGACCAGTATGTAGTTAGCTGATCCTCAGGTGTTTATCAGCCAAGTGACTTCTGTTAAATTTGCATACCAGTGTTTCCATGCCCCAGCATCGAGCAGTTTCAGCAGACTTTAGAAGTCCATCATATAATTCAGTCTTTACAGATAAAAGTGAATGGGATATTGTAAATATATATTTTTTTCTTTACATTCTGAAAACACAGAAAGGAAAATAAGTACTTCAAGATAAATAGAAATTTAGGAAAGATAAGAATGATAAAATTATTTTTACATGTATTTATGAAACACAAAGTTTATGTTCTTTACCTTCTAATAACATCAAATACGTCTGGTATTTCAAGTGGAGTTGTGCCGTACTGTGGCACTAGGTGGAACTAGGTATATTCTCTTCATAAAGGTATATCTACAGAATGGAGGTTATATCTATTATTTCTGAGATCTATAGAGATTCAGCTGTGCAGCATGTACAGAAAAAAAAATTCTATATTAAAAGCTTAGCACTAGAAGAGACTACTCATGTAATTAAACACTATTTCCTCTACAGGTTCATTAAACTGCAGTTAACACTATCCTAAGAAAAATTCATAGTTCTACCTTATTCTGCCATCCCAAATAGTTGAGTATTTGTGCAAGTGTATTGGTTTTGCTCAGCCTGGTTTTTGGCAGCAGGGGGACCACAGAGAAGCTCCTGTGAGAAGCTGCTGGAAGCTTCCCACCATGTCCAGCAGAATCAGTGGCTGATGGCGCTGAAGATGGACATGCTGCTGGCCAGAACTGGGCCAGTGAGAGGCTGGTAACGCCTCTGTGATGACATATTGAAGAAGAAAATCTAAACAAAGTCACAAGGTTTTGCTTCTAGTCAGAGAAGAGGAGGAGGTCAGAACATTTGAGAGAAAACAGGACAACATCAAGGTCAGTGAAGAAGGAGGGGGAGGAGGTGCTCCAGGCGCCGGAGCCGAGATGCCTCTGCAGGCCATGGTGAAGAGACCATGGTGAAGCAGCTGCGCCCCTGCAGCCCATGGGCCCATGGGGGATACAGAGATCCACCCGCAGCCCCTGGGGGAGGTGCCCATGCTGGAGTGGATGGATGCCTGGAGGAGGCTGTGATCCAGTGGGATTACAAGTAGCCAAAGCTTGTGTAATATCAGTGCAGTGATTTTTCTAGTATTATGATTAACACATATGGAACTGTCATATATACTAGCAGAAAACAAGAGCAAAACAAAATTGAGGAAAAGCCAATTGTATAATAATAGAAAAGATGGATACAAAAATCCCATTGAAGGTAAAATATAAACTAATTTTCATCATGAAAATATGTCTTTATTTTTATAATGTGATCTTTCACATATAGAGAAATTTTAGAGAATGTAGTTATGAATTTAGGTATGATACAAAAAACAAAAGAAGGGTTGTAATAAAAACCTATAAAGTTTAAGTGAACCACAGATGGCATTCATCTTAATTCAGGAGCAGCCAATAAAATTACAACATAGATATAAATAAATAGAACTTTTATTACATGACAGATACTGTCCATGTAGTTCTTACTGTTTAAAAAACTAATATCTCAGTAACATTTAGAGAACAATTACATTTATGCACAGCTACATTAACCTATTAACTAAAAAATTTATGAGATAAATCCAGCATAGAAATCACACTTTGACTGACAACATTAAAGGAAAAAATCCTTTATGAGTAGTACTGAGCTCCCTCCATGAATATCCAGCTCTCCCTAGGTGAGAGGAAGACGGCTCTCAGGTTCAGGTACTCTCTGGCCTCATCACTCGTCACTGAAATGCATGCTGGGGGTTTGAAACCAATTAAGCTAAGAAAAGATTAGGAACTCGGAATCTCATTTTCCAGTTAAGGCTTTAGACAGCTAAATAGTTTATGAAAATACTTCTCTCTTCTCTCTGAGTGCTTTCCTTGTGTTTTCTAAAACTGGAAAGTGGTCCAGTTCCCTATACCCAAATGGTAATGGAACATAGGCTCTGAAGAAAGTATTACACCATGAGTCTCCATTTCTCAGAGGTGACTATTTCAAGGTTTCATGTCAGCACCTAAAACTCTAAGAAAGTGACTATATTTCCAATATACTCCTTTTATTAGTGTTCTCTAGCTGGTTTACACAGCATTCCATGGTGTGTCAGCTACTCTAAGTCCCATTATGCAAAGCCCAGAAATTTCCTTACATGTCCTTCTCCAGCAATAGTTGCACTGGTTGCAGTGGATAGTCCTGCACTACAAAAAAAAAAAAGGCAATTCTAATAAAACTGTAATGAAAACTTTCTAATCAGTTTAATCAAGCCCACTCTGAATGAAAAAAAAAAAAAAGATGTCAGCCAGAAGAGTTAAGGTAACTAGTCCAGGAGCAGGAACCAGCAACAGGAGCAAGCTGAAGGTAGCAGCCTCTTCAGTGCCATTGCTACAGAGAATGACTGATGCTCTGACCTAGGTGTGACTTACAGCTTCTAAGCCAGGTCCAGATGAGTTCACTGGCCATGCCCCAGCTCCATGCCACCATATGATTCAGACACAAGTATTCTGAAAAATACATGTGCACCGTGCCTGGTTGCCTTATGAAAGGGGACTGAACAGACTCGGTTTAGAGGACAACCAGCTGATCAAGACCAAAAATGTATCCACTATTTAGATGCAGCATCTCAGGTGTAACTCTCCACAATGAGCAAAGAAACTACAATAAATAATTTTTTATTTAATTCCAGTATGTGAGCTCCCAAATTGATTTTTTGTCTTGATTTTCATCTTAAATCATCAAAATCTTTGAGTTTATGCCAGAAGTCTATTCTCTAAATCTCATGACATCTTAAGAAAGCAGGAGACCAGGAATCTAGAAACTTTGTAATCAGTGTATTTTACCCATAACTTCCTTACCAGCCTGACAAGAAATTTAAAAGTGGAATAGTCTTTTCCTTTAGCCTGAAACATCCCAAATGAATGAAATAATTTTTTTAATCTTCTAAACATGAATATTAAATCACTTACTTTACTAGTACAGATCAGAGAAGTAATGAATTCAACATGAGAAAACTAAGCACTATGAGAAATTGATGATGAGGATAAATGCAAAGATAATATGAAAAATACATTCAGTTATTTTCAGATTTAAAGCATATGCATATATTTTCATTACTTTTTACATTTTATGTACTTAAAATGCAAATAATTAAATCCAGATAATCTGAATTCAAGCATAAATTATGACAGATTCATTATGTTGCCAGCTATTTTTGTAATATTATAATATTCCATAGCTCTGACAGTATATTTTTTTATAAAATACCTGAAACATACCCTAGCCACATCTTTAAAATATATATCTAAAATTCATTTATTAACTATCTCTTGCCTTTTTTGACTCAGGTCCTCTGGAAGTTGCTTATAATAATCCTAAAAGGGAAAACATAATTAAAATTAAAATTATAAGTAATTTCTGGAACATTCTCCAATTTTAGTAATTACAAGTAATTGTGAAATGGATCAAGACTAGCCCAGGGGAGAAAGACTTGGGAGTATTCGTGGACAAAAACTCAACATGACCTGGTAACACGTGCTCGCAGCCCAGAAGGCCAGTTGTATCCTGGGCTGCATCCAGGGATATGGATCCAGAGCAGCGTGGGCAGCAGCTGAGGGAGGGGATTCTGCCCCTCTGCTCTGCTCTGTTGAGACCCCACCTGCAGTGCGGCATCCAGCCCGGGGACCTCCAACACGAGACAGACATGGACCTGTTGGAGTCCAGAGGAGAGACGATCACAGGGCTGCAGCACGTCTCGTATGAAGACAGGCTGAGAGAACTGGGGCTGCTCAGCCTAGAGAGGAGAAGGCTTTGGGGAAACCTTGGATCACCTTCCTATACCTAAAGGGACTACAAGAGCTCTGGAGAGGGACTTTTCACAAGGGTCTGTAATGACAGAACAAGGGGAAATGGCCTGAAACTGAATGTGGTTAGATTTAAATTAGATATGATGAAGAAATTCTTTACTGTGAGGGTGGTGAGGAACTGGAACAGCTTGCCAAGAGAGGCTGTGGACTCTCCATCCCTGAAAGTGCTCAAGGTCAGGCTGGACAGGGCTCTGAGCAACCTGTTCTAGTGGAAGATGTCCCTGCCCATGGCAGATGATCTGTAAGGTCCCTTCCAACCCAAACCTAGAATCTATGATTCTATGACTCCAAATTTGACATTTTTGAATGACAAGTGTTACAATGATAGTCCATTTTTTAAAATAATTTCAAATATAAATAACAATGCTAAAAAAGTCTTCCTTCCACCCGCTGATGAGATTCAACCAGGTGAAAGTATTTATAACATCATAAGGTATTGTATTAACATGGAACTTAAATTTCAGATGCACTTTAATGGTTTCCCTTCTGTATGAACTATTGCCTCCCGCAAGTGGCATATACTAAATAACTTCTAAGTGATTGGTTTATAAAGTTAAAAAACAGATGTCCAATTAGAACCCTAAATCCTACTTATTTAAATCTGAATTATACCTGAGTACTGTAAAGCTGATGCAGCTTTTATTATAGGTGGCTGTACACATTTTGTCTCTTTTTTTTTTTTCACATACCGTAATTTTTAAAGAAAAGGTTCTCCCACAAAACAACCAGCATAATTTTACCCAAGTAGTGGCAGTATAATACATGTCATCATGATGAAACTGTCGCCTTTACAGTCAAATTTTGAAGAAAGCATAGAAATTTCAATTAAATCAGCAGGGTGTCTTCTGAAGTACCTAGACACTGCTGTGAAACATTTTCATAAAGTATTTAGACACTGGCAAATGGTGTGAAACCCTCAAGTCACTTGATTTAGAACCCTGACAGACTTCCAAATGGTAATAATTTCTGCCTGCCATAAGTCTTGTCCAAATTCACGTTCCTTATGTACAAGAGCCTGAAGTGCTATAGCGCAAATTGCTTTGAATTACCAATATTCAATAATTATTTGAATTCAATTCATAAACTCATAATCCAGACATCACTTTTAAAATACACTCAAATGATACTTAACACAGTCAAATAAAATACTGTTATTATAAAAATCAGGTTATTTATGCATTAGTTCTAAACCCAAAGGAATACAATTATCTTATAAGCTGTTTTAAATCTATCTCTAAGCAATGTGAATCATAAAGTTTTTAGTTATTCAAGTAAACACTCACAAATACATAATTATGTTTGTGCAGTCCATTTTTTATACCACAGGTATCTGTGTTTAATTTTCTTCGTTCTCACATTTTCTGGGAAGCTTTTTTAGGAAGAACATACGATGTTATGTTAGTATCATGAATTGCTGATGGAGGTATGTTAAGGAAGATTAGGAAGATTCATAGATAAATGAACACCTAGTTTGTCATTTTTCAGTGAATTCAAACAGTTCACAAATTTAGAAATTTATTTGTTAGATGATTCACTATTTGCAATATGGCCAATTACAATACAGATAAAAGAGTAGTGTAAAACAAACTTGACTTTCCAGAGAAAAAATATTAGGAAAGCTAAAAAGAATTATTACTCACAAATGGAAAGTTTAGTAGGCTGAGCAAAAATGCCAAACACATCAAATTTAAAATTCAGTCAAATTGTAAAGGTTAAACATATGCCAACCCACAAAGATATCTGCTCTCAGTAACTGTGAAAGCAGTTACAATATTGTGCCAAATCACACTATAGAAGCAATGACACTTCATGCAGGTAATAAAAATAATATTGCAAAAGGTAAAAGCATGTTGCTTTTCATAAAATAAAAATACTGCCTGAAAAAAGCTTTCAATTTCATCAATATATGATAATCATAAACCTTAAATCTTTTCAGAAGCTATCATAACAGACTATATCAATAGTAAATACAAAATCCAAACTAAATGCTTTTGAAAAACAACTGTACAGCCCAGCTTGAAAGCTCCTCTGTAATGACCTACCAAAACCACAATTAAGTGTAGCCATGTCTGATCCAAGAAATCTGATGTCTTCATTAGATTCATTCCTGTTTGACTGGTATCATGTGTTTTTCTTTATTTGGACTCCCAAACTGGATCTATCACTGTTGGCAGTCCAATGCACAGTTTGTGAAAGTGGACGCTTCAGTGTGTCTCCAAATCTGTCTTAACTTCCATCACAAGTCTACATGTAGATACCCAATATGGGTATGCAATATGACAGCAAGGATAGAAACCACAAAAGTGGGTGTCTTTCTGTTCCTTTGGACTATTTTTTAAACTCAAATCTGTCTGCCAAAAACTTCAGCTCACCTATTTTCATGCTAACTCCTGGATGCAAATTTTGTAATAGACAACATTTGTTTGGTTCCTCTCAGAGGAAGAGTGAAAGTGGTTTGTAATTGTTAGCTCCTGCAGCTAGCTAAAGCTGTTTGTAAATCCTGGTTCATATAAACAAGTAATTGGCTTCACTTCTCTACTTCCCATCTATGAGATACCAAGAGTTTCTGAACAATCTGAACTCTTCTGTGTAGTACCCTTAAAGGTCAGAGTTCTAGGAAAAAAAAAATTATCTGATGTTTTAACACGTGCACCACAAATTAATCAGGTTAATGTCACATCAACAAGTATAAATCTCTGCCCTCTCTCATCTCACATTAACAAGCTGTCAAAGGCTAAGTTGGTGAGTGTGCTTGTTTCAGACCTACTTCCACCCCAATACTTACAAAAGGTAAATGCCCTGCCAGTGGAATCACCAATACTCTCCCTTCACTGTCTCACAAATTACTGCATTCACAAAGAATCTACTATAGATAGATCCTAATGAGGTGCTAAGGTGCCTTTTCACTGAAACTACATTATTGCAAAAGGGAATCTCTTCTATTTCCTTTAGAATGCATCTCTTCAAGCAAAAGATAAGTTGCATTCTCTAAATGCTGAAACAAAACTAGGTCATTCTTGATCATCTTCTATTATTTTGTAACTAAGAAAGTAATCACAGAACCGTTTAGTTTGGAAAAGACCTCTAAGCTCATCAAGTTCGATTGTTAACCGAGCACAACCATCTTAACCACTAAACCATATTCCCAAGTGCCACATCCACATGTTTTTTGAACACTTCTTGAGTCAGTGACTCCACCACTTCCCTGGACAGCCTATTCCAATGCCTGACCACCCCTTCAGTGAAGAAATATTTGCTAATATCTGATCTGAACCTCCCCTAGTACAACTTTTGGGCATTTTATTATGAAAAAAAAAAATCCTAACATCTTATAAGAATTGCTAATATTGCAATTTGTGTCTGTTGCCTCTTCTCCTTTCACCAGGTATCTCTAGTAACAACCAGGATCCATCTTCTCCCTTATTAGGTAATTGAAAAGCAATGGTGTGACCTCTAAGCCTTTGTTTTTAAGGCTGAGTAAACCTCGTTGCCACGGCCTGTTTTTGCACATCATGACATCAACTCCCAAATCATATTACCATAATAAACTATCTTCCCAGTCCTCAGAAAAGATAATCAGAACAAGAGGTTTATTTGCTTACTCATTCTTAGAGAGCACTCTTTCATAATATGTACTTGACTTTACCTCATGAACCCAAATGGGAACAATGGGATTTGTGAAAATCCTGTTTCATGTCAGTGTAACAGCAAAAAAGTTCATTTATTACCCATTTTATGACAAATATTCACCCTAACAAAATTCAGCTAAGGAATCAACAGCAGCAGCAGAACACATTTTTTCAAATGGAAATCGTGTATCCGTTTGTATCAGTAAATTATTAAATTGGTACAGCAGTTGAACCAAAAAGCATAAGAAGTGGGCTTGTATCACATACTTAGTAACTGTCTTGTCCTTCAGAACAAAGACAAAGGTTGCTTCTTTACAGAAGACCTAGCATTTGGTTCTCCATCTCTCTACTGTAATGCTCCCCACCCCCACAGTAATATGAATTGCAAATGAAATGCATTAATTGGGTGCACAGCACGACACTGCAAACTGTGCAGGATTGCTTCAGATTTAAATTATGTCAAGGAACTTATAAAAAAGTGGCTAATAACTAAGAAAAGTGATTCAGTTGTTACAAAATCAATTTTAAAAATATTTGGCGTATTTTGATGGATTCATATTCCAGTTTTCCAATAATATTAAGTTTGATCAATTGATCCATTACAATTTTTCATTAAAAATATAAATAAAATAAGAAATAAAGAGCTAAACCATGAAATAACAATGATAAATGCTGTTAAAGCTAAAAGATAGTATTATCACCAAAACAATTGTATACTAGCATATCCGTGACAAAATGTAGGCTGGAAATCATGTTATTAAACACTAAAGTAATAAAAATCTGGAATCAAAGGAGCAGAGTAAAAGCAATTTCTTAAAATTACTCTAAAAATGGATTTTGATTATTTCACAGTTAAGATTCTTACCTCGTGGTTTTATGTGACAGAAGAGAACTGGTAACACTTGTAAACATCAGTCAGCAGCTGTATGTCTTCCCACTTGCTTCTCCTCAGATGTTAAGTGTATTTTTGAAAGTTTTAAAACAGAGAAAAAGCAATCTCCTGGTTCTGTCCATGCACCTTATTTAATCTTACAAATATAAAAAACACTTAAAGAATTATGTACTTTGAGAATTAAATAATTATATTCCTAAGGAAATATTTTTAATAATAGCTGTGTAAAGCCAGTACACTGCAATGTTCCTTCCAACAGCATTTTCATAAGTGTTTCTGTTTAGAAAAAACATATCTTGACTGAAGACTTTCATATGTTTAATTCAAGAAAATGTAAGTTTTAGAAGTAGTGGTTTGAACCACTGCAATAATCACACATCCTTTAAAAGAAAGCCTAGCTGGGCAACATCCGTGCATACTTACTGAAGAGTATCAAATCGTTCATAGGTTTTGGAGGAATAAAGAAGTTTTGCTAAACAGATATGTCTGCTCAATATACAGAAGATGCAGAAGAAAGCAGCTGTAGAAAACTCTTAAACATGGTGTATAACACTGAAATTTGGAGATCTGAAGGGGAGTTTTACTGGACTAGTGTAGCGGTGTCTTTTGTTTGCGTTTATATTTCATATTCAGTTCGCATTTTGTATCCCAGTTGGTTCGTTCCATGTACCCCCTTCCTATATCCCCCGATGATATGTCCCCTGGTTGTTTCTCCCTCGAGGCGTGTCCCCTGCCTTCCCCCCATCCCTGGGAGGCATGTCTGTCATCGCGGGACCCAGCCTAGCTTCTAGAAAGTCCTAGGCTGGGCGTCGAGTGATTGGTTGTGTCTCCCAGAAATCCCTCCTGTCTCCTGAGAATTGGTTCCCAGAAATGTCTTTCATTCCTTAAGCCATCCCCTGAACCTACCCCACTGGTCCTTCTGCACCTCCTGCCCCTTTCTCCTCCCCCCCTTTATAAGAGAGGTTCACACGCTGTTCGGGGTTCTGCAGAGGCAGATTAGGCAGGGTGAGGTGGCCCAGCCAGGGTCCCCAATAAACTTGGTTGGCAATCCCCTCTCAGAGTCCTCTCTTCCTTCTCGCCGTTGTTGCATGCCTGCTGGTGTGCTTAGCACAGGAGTGGATCCAAAGGAGCGAGGAAAAGAAGCCCACGGGATCGGCAGGTTCTGTCCTCAGACTGAGCCGTACCTGTCCTGGTGCCGGCGGGGACAGGGAGCTGGGTCACCGGAGGGACAGCTCCAGGTGTGGACACACCCCGCGACAGACTAGCATATAACTATTTCTATCCACTCTTGGTATCACACTGAAAGAAATATGTGACTGAAATTAGATTCAGCATGGGTAAGAAAAATAAGCATTTTGACAATGGTAAGTTGCTTCACTATGGCTTCACTCTAACAAATGTCTCTGAGCACAAATTTTCAGAATTGTTTCCAAATTTAGGATTCTGAAGAAAGTAATATTTGTGTAGTTGTGGACAGAAATAATATAATTTCTCTTCAATTGGACAAAATATTGAGTATTTTCATTAAAAATCTAGTATTTAAAGGATTATCCATGTATCTGGCCAGAGCAGTGAAATACTTAAACAGTAGTTTTTCCACATTCAGAAACCTTGCCTGAAACAGAACATACCAGATTATCTATTGCTAAACATATTACGTTTGTGATTCCCTATTCTGTGATGCATGGCAATTCAATTCCAGATAATTCAGGATGATAAGCACTTTTACATAGGCTAAATTTAACATTACTACTACCCTATTACACTATTTGTATAAAAATCAAGCAGCTCCAAGAATTGCTAATAGAACTTCAAAAACAGCAAAGAGCAGAATATTTATCTGCTACATTTAAGTCCAGCATTACACTCAGATCCATGAACTAATCAGCACATCTTTTTTACATCAGACAGAGTCGAAATGTTAGTATTATGAGATGCTGAGACAATTCCATCTCTTAAGTTACCAAACATATGAATGAGGGAACTTTCCTGTTTGGTGGGATTGAAATTACTCGTTGTTAAGTGAACAACTTAAAATTATTATTCACTCTACATGTATATTTATTGTTATGATTAACTTTATTTATCATTTAACTGATTTTTTGGAGACATGCCTGCAGTATTGAGTACATAATTTCCCTCTGAGGAAATAACCAGGACCTTCATCAACTATATTACTCATAAACACAATATCAGAACCCAAGGACTTTATTATTTTGTGAGTTCTAGTACTGTAAAACATACAAAAATTTTAAAGAAAAGCTTAACATTAAACTAATGAAGACCTAAAACTAAACTGTAATATGGTGACATAATGATGGCTCAAACGGTTGCCAAAATGTAAAACATTACTAAGATAAGAAAGGCAGGGTACAAAGAAAAAAAATTTATGCTGACAACCAGAAATGTTCTAAATGTTTCCAAATGAACAGTCAACTACCATAATATGAGACCATTCCAACAGAAAAAAGGATTTTTGTTTAACACAGTCATTCCCAAGGATGTCTGGTTTAAGTTGGATTTAAACATCAAAATAAAATTTGTAACATAGACTCTTTTGCTGTCCATGTCAACAACTAGTGAATTTAAACTACAGATTGTGAAAAAAAAAAAAGTAAATGTAAATTGTTCTGTCACTTGCACAGAACTTGTACTATTTTTCTTGTTCTGTCACTTGTACTGTTGTATGTGCTTATTTCTTGGCATTACAAAATTGCACACATTACAAAGTAGCACACCTTAATGGGTATTCTTCTGACACTTAAATTTGTCACCTACATATTACTGAGAGGAAGTTTGATATGAACATCTGAAAACATATGAACTGAAAACATCTTTTCCTGTAGCAGAGCTACATGAAGTCTTTCATGCTCATTAGTTAATTTAAATGAGCAATCAGAAGTCAGGCACTTTCGGTTAATTAGCCATTAAAAATAATAATTGCAGAACTGTGGGCAAAGTATGAAAGTTAAAAGTAAGCTGGAAAAATAAGGGAGGCTAGAAGGAAAAGGGACATTTTGCCCAGTGTAATTTAAACAATCCCATAATGTACATAAAAATATTGATATTTTTGTTTTCTTCCCACCACGACCAAAATTCAACATGAAAAAAGCAATATGCATTTTGAAAATACACAAATACTATCTATCCAATGCTGCAGACATATTTTCACAATGAAATCAGTTCAGACTAGTCAACAGCACACAGTAGCAAGAATTCATCATGAGTGTTAATTACAGTAGCTTCTAGGACACAGAAACAGTTATTCACCACAAATTAGAAAAAATAATGCTTAAAATGGCAACAAGAAAAGAACAACAGAAGTTAAATTATGATCAAAACCAAGGATTTTTGATAAAATTAATGTCAGTGATGTAGTATGCAAGATGAGAAAAAGAAGGCAGTATACTAAACACAGGAAAATAATAAAATCCTTAAATTATTTTTCAACCAGAAGGAACACATTGTCTAGGGTTTTTCCATTAGGAAGATTAGCATTCAATTTAAGTCCTACTATGGCACCAGATCGTTTATCTAGCAGGAAAAGTCTTGTAATACTTTTCATAAGCCTACCAGTTGTAGAATATGTGACCACAAAAAAATAAAATAACCATCAGATTAATTCTGACTAATAAAAAAGTCCAGATTCAATGAATAATGTAGCATGACAGGCAGGCAAGTTAATCACTGTGTCATAAGAAATGCTATGAACCTTGACTGTTTAGATTGAA
The DNA here is from genome assembly GCA_013400655.1 of Mystacornis crossleyi. Classification (NCBI taxonomy): domain Eukaryota; kingdom Metazoa; phylum Chordata; class Aves; order Passeriformes; family Timaliidae; genus Mystacornis; species Mystacornis crossleyi. The sequence continues at coordinate 24,454 of VYZQ01010956.1, forward strand.
TGCTGTCATTTTAAGGATGCATCTAATCATAGAAGATCCATCTTCTTTCAGCTCTCAGAGCCATCAAACATCCAAGCCATGATACGAAAAGGACTGAGATTTCAGTGTTGAAACCAGTTCACATTATACAACTTCTAAAAAATCATTGTCTTCAAAGGTAGCGCAACTTTCTCTTGATTCTCATGGCTGCAGTGTGGGATTAAAGAGCTGTGGTATACTTCTGTAAGAATGCCCAGTGCTTGCTTTAAGTCCCAAGTCCTCTTTCAGTGTAGACATTTAAAGGGAAATATCTGACAGAAACGTGATGAGAATAAGCCTCTTGAAAGTCCACATAAGTAAGCTAGTTTCTCTTAAGAAGACATGTTGTTTTGAAAAGCACGCAGATTTCTAAAATACGGAACGGGACTCCAAGTTTGATCTTTCCATATCCAGCAGTGACTGTTGTACAACACGCTTCCTGTAAAATCAGTTCTAGAAATTTCCTCCAGAATAAGATCTTTTTGATCTACTCATCTGGTGAATTTGCAGTATTTTGGAGTCCATCTATGGGAGAAAAATACCACAATAAGAAGCAAAGAGGATTTTGAAAGTGAATAATGTTTGTAACAGTTTGTTCTGGCTCAGAAGATCTCCAAAGAAATTCCAGAAGTCACCTACAATCACAAACACAGGTTCCAGCTGCCTAATCACTGTGCCTAGTGCACTTTCAAGTGCCTGTGGAATCTGAGACACACAAGAGGGGAGCTGCGCATCTTCTGGAGCCTCGTGTCACTCTGGAGCAGCAGCTGGAGGTCAGGTAGCATAAACCAGAGGATTCCAAATAGCAGTGGATGTCTGTACGAATCTCATCTTAGATGTCTATACTGTCAGCAACAACAAACTATTTGGATAAAATATTCAAGATGTAGAAAGATAGTAGCGAAGAAATAAATATGAAAGTTTT
>VYZQ01010957.1:8403-19530 GCA_013400655.1 Mystacornis crossleyi
TTTTTTTTTTTTTTTTTAAATAAGCCTCAGGCATGAATGTTTATTGGTTCATCACTAAATTGAGAACTTAGAGCTGGGAACAGCTGCATATTGTCTCTTGAGATGTTGCCTTCAGATGTGGGGGACTCTGTCACCGTTACAAGGAGATGTGAGTGTGATACTTACACTCCCTGCGAGGAAACTCTGTACTGTCTTACAGAGAGCGGAAGTGTAAAGCAAAGAGCAAGCCACAAAAGCAAACAGCGCTTTGTGGCTTCTACAGTGGAAACAATGCCACGGAGAGATAGCGAAGATGTGCAAACACAGCCCATTTTTGTGGCTTTCTCAGTCCTCTGCTCTCCTGTGTGCCAGAAGATGGGGATGTGTAGCAATGCAATGGGCTAAACAGGGCTCAGGCATCCTTAGCTTGATCCCAAGGACAGGCCGAACTGAAGGCAGGCCCAGCACCATCACGCTGGGAGACATCTATTTTCCAGTCAGTGCCCTGGCTTTCTAGCTGGCTTTGCTTAATCCGGTGTCGCTACTTCCTGTGTGAGGAGAGAGGGTGTCTGCAGCGAGCAGAAGAGTGTGAGAGCGCTGTTATCTACGGGCCTGGCAGAGCTCCCCTTGTCCTGCCCAGCACCGCTTGGGTCGGTGTCTGGGCGGTGGTCACACACAGCTCTCTCTGTGCCCGTCCCTCTGCCCTGGAGGGCATCTCTGGCTGGTGCAGGGGCTGCTCTGCCAGTGCTCCCTCTGTAGCTGTTTTCAGGATGTTTATCCCACGCCACATCTCTAAAGGTACATGCTGGCTTCCGGAGCTCCTCTGTGGCAGCAACCTGATATTCAGACCCCTTCTCCTTAATGCCTTCTCCTGGGGCTCTCCTTGAAGGGAAAACAGAGACAGCAGTGCAACAACTTAGAGTGCTTCCTTCCAAGTAACATCCAAAAAAACCCCTTCCTTCTTCTAAAACGGGGATCAAAGCCCAGTCAGGACTGCAGCATGACGTTGTCTTGCTCCTTGAGAGAGGAAGGGTAAAGCTGGCAGAATACTGACATTTTCCCCCTTCTCATCTGGCAGGAAGACTGAGCTTAGAGACATGGGCTGCTTTGTCTTTGCCCAGCTGGGTCTGATGGTGCAGGAGGTTTCTGATGCTGGTTAGAAAAGGGGCTGCCTTTGGGACGGACCATGCACATGCCAGGATCTCATGGGGAATTCCTGCTACAGGTGAGCAATGTGCCCCTTTGCAGGTTTGGCTGTGCTTTTGGCTTTTATTACACTAAATCTCTAAGCAAGTGGATTTTGTGCACATGCACCAAGCACTTGGGAGTACCAAGGCTTGGTGTCACTTCTGTGATGTACAGTGAACGTGGGACATCAGCCATTGAGCCCTCACCCCTTCTCTCAAGTGCTTCTTCACTGCTCACGGTAAGCTCATTCCTGAACAGACATTTTATATCCTTTAGGAATGGTTTCTTGCTCCTGCCTACCTGTTGCTCTAACATAAACCAGGATGTTTGGTGTGCTGGTCTGCTGGACCATAGGGGCTTTCGGTCTGACCCGTTTCAGCTGTGAGTTTAGAAGGTTGTGTGTGGCACATGGGCATGCCCGACTGATTAACGGGACGTAGTGGCCTTCATTATGAATACAGGGAATTCTTTTACACCTGGCTCTACCACTGTGGAGCTTTACCTGTCTTCTCTCTCTCACCTTCACACAGGCACACATATTTCCACTTGCAGTTCATCTGTACCACGGACAATCCCCACTCCAGCGTGTTGGCAGTGTGAGCGTGCCAACAAACAGACAACCTGCAGGGGTACCCTGGAAGCAGGCGGTGACTTGGAGGGATGTTGCCCTGAAGAAGAAGGGAGACAAAGTTGAGCAGAGTGTGGGCAGTGGTTTCAGCATGCTGGGCCTCCCTCTGCTCTGCTTGATGGACCCAGCAAGAAACCTCCAGAAAACTGAGGAGAAATCAGGGTTGCTGCCTTTGTCCAAATTTCTTTAGGTGCTCGGGCTGGAGGCAGATGTGTCCAAGAGTTTGACACAGCTTGCTTGGCTGAGATACCTGGGCGTGGCAGCCCCTGCCCTCAGCTTGTTTTTTGCCACAGAGGGTGGAGGTCAGGCACAGAAATGTGATCTTGCTGCTATTGCTTCCTCTCTCCTTTTGTGTGTGCGTTCTTTGTAAGGAAACAATAGCAGAAAGAAGGAAGGAAAGCTACGTTTTCCTGCAAGGAGTGTTTTTTACCTCATTACTACCAGTTAAAAATTATTGAGCTGGAGAAGACAGGTGTCTTACAAGACCTTCCTTTAATTTCAAGGAAGACGAATGACATGAACGAACAAGAAAGATTTATCTAATATTGTATATTTCTAGTGCCACAGATTTTCTTCTCTCTTGGCCTACATCTGTGATAAAAAGCTGGAAGATTTCAGTGGCTACTGTAGCAGAGAAACTATGCTGGTGCGGATAAGATTCAAAATCCTCACCACTCCATCTGTTTTGTATTGGAATCAGAAATAAAGACTTTATTAGCTTCTCACGTGTTTTTGGACATAGCTCCCGTGCCTCCTCACAGCTTCCTTCCTCGCTCTCTTTCCCACACCAGCCAGCCTCAAGCGTGGTTTGTGGCTAGATCAAGGCAGTGTTCTCATCCCCTTCCCTGCTCATCCCTCTCACAGCTTGCTCAGACTGCTGGCCCTGGCTGCAGGATGCCTTTGTGGCTCTGGCCAGCCCCTCATACACCAGCTGTCGATGCAGAGCTGATCCTGATGGTTTGCAAGGGAAGTGTGTCTCCTTCCTGAGCGTTGTCCAACAGCCACCTGCTCCTCACTGGGGGTCCTGGGCTTGCTGTTCCCTTGCTGCTGCTGAGGCTGTGGGGGAGAATTAGGATTCCCATCACTCCCCCACCCAAAAACTGCATCCCTACCACTAGGGTGGTAGCATGTGCATGCTGGAGCTGAGCTCTTTGGGTGAGCATTGAGGAGGACAAGGGCCCCATCTGGCCCTCTGGCTGGGTGGACAAGCCTCCAGGGCATTCCTGCATTTCAGTGCCCATTTTCTTTGTGTCTACATGTTGCCTCCATGCTAACAAAACACCCTGTTGAGACTTATTTCCGCCTGTGCTAGAAATGAGAAGTGCTGGAGGAGGGGAGGAGCGCACAAGGGTTGCACTGGCATATCCCATCACTGCTTGCTCACAGCAGAAAATCCTTTCACCTGCCAGGAGCTGCCATTAGACAAGGCAACACTGGATTTTTTTGACCCTGAAAATGAACTTTAGGAGGATTTTCCTAGTCAAGTGCTTGCTGCTTTTATTTCCCAGTGTAAAATGTGAGTTTTTCTTACCCTTTTTTGCTCTTTTGGGCTCATGTTAAAATTGCATTTTAAAGCATTTACAACTTGGTGGGCTGCTGCTGATAAGAAACTTGTTCCACTTTTCCAGTGAGTGAAGACATCTGGGTTATTGCTATTATTATTTGATTTAATTTTCAGCCAGGGGGAGGGCAGGACCTGAGTTTCCTATTCCAGTTATAATAATAAGCTGTAAAGAGTTTTGGTTTTAAGTTAATGAGCCTTAATTTGACACATGTATAATGAGAAATGGCAGCATGCAGTTTGCTTTCTGCCCTCGAGGTAGCTTGTACTACATTTGAGATCCAGTTCACTGTGCATTATCGCATGTAATTTCCTTTTCTTATCAAACATGTGCAAATCTTTTGAAAGTGCAATTTATATTCTTCCATAAATATTAACAGTGATGTATTTCAGTATCTTCAGTGGAGTTGAAGTCTCAGACGTGAAAACAGCAAGCAACTCCATATATCTTTTATATTTTGCATATTATTGTTCTCATTATTTTTTAAAATATTAATCTGAAAACTTAATTACGGTGTTAACTCATAGATTAGAGAAGGTTTTAAGAGATGGAGACAATACAAGCCTGCATAATTTTTTTTCCCTCTGTTTCATTCCACCAAGATTGTATGTATGGCTGTTTAATGCTTTGCTTTCCCTTCAGAACAAAATTAATAGACAAATAAGGATATATATTTTTTTTAATGTACATGATCTATAAAACATCTTCCCCAGCAGAAATGAGGATTATTCCCTTGATTGGAAAATTGTTTCAGAGACTTCCTTCCTTCTCTAGAGTTACTATGGGAGCTTTTTCTTTTAACTCTTTCTTGTGTGAGCTGCAGGCTCTCAGTTAAGACCCTTCTGCCCCTTGGAGCACATTTTAGTTCGCATTTTTAGCAGAAATGTTGCTTCATTAGCTAAATAGAATTTTGGTATCATATGTGTGGGATACTCAGCTTTCCATTAGAAAGACTGTGGAGATCAAATCAACGTTGAGGTGGTCCATAGAGATGCCATGAATTGAATTATCCTTGAAAACTCAGATTACTTTTTTCTTTATTTTCAGAGAGAAAATGTGAGTAGTGTCTGTTATGCCAAGAAATACTGTTACTAGCTCTAAATACTTGTTCATGACTGAGCAGAAACAAGTATCAGAATTCAAATATTTGGGTATAATATGTAGGGTCATCTGTGTGATGCACAGCTGCTTCCAAGGCTGTTTAGCTGATAGCTTTATTTCAGGATATTTCATTAGATATGTCAAACACCTGGTAAGAAGGGCAATGCTGGCAGAACAACCTCTCTTCAGAGGTGGTGAATTGCCAGAAGCACTACAGCATTAAAGTTCTCGTTGCAGAGGCAGGCTATTTTAGTTCTCTGATTATCTCTAATATTGTTAGTTTAATGAAATAGCCACTGGATTTTAGTTTCCCCTCTGCGGTGCCATTTATCATTATCCTAGGTACAAGGAGTGAAGGACTGTAATAAAAATATGCATAAACACAGTTATTCTCTCTGTGGGGAAAAAGTGCTTGAAATATATAATATTAGAGCAGAATCAGCTCTGTGTGGCAATGGGAAGGGAGATCTCCTGCTGATTGGCTTCACCCTGTAAATTGAGGAGGAATTTACACAAGAAAATGACAAACAAAATAAGCTGTGGCTCTGAGTGCGTGCGTTCAGCTATCAGTGAGCATTATCCCACCTGACACTCGCAGGCAGATTTCGACCTCCTCCTGCAGGTTGTCCACCTGCCACGGGCGTGGGGACAGTACCTCACTTGAAAGGACCTCCCAGCAAAGTTTCCCAAGTCCTGGCTCACCAGAGATGGGGCCTGCAAAGACTGTGGCTGAAGCAGCCTGGAGGGGAGCGGGCAGAGCACCCGGGCATGGCTCCAGCACTGCGTCATCCCCACTGGTGCAAACATGATGGATGTTCAGTAGCCTTGGCTTTTCTGAATATCCCCTTGGGCAGCCCCATGCTCAGGTGCTGTGTTCAGTCCTGATACTACTTTTGGGAAGCTCCTACTCTTAACTGTTCTGGAGAAGGGACCTGGAATCAAAGGAAAAGATTTATTCTTTTTTTTTTGGCAATTGCTTTTCTTGTAACGTCTCCGGCACGCCCTCAGTTCACAGGATGCTGGTAGCTGTTTCTGCCTGCCTTACTTGCCCCATCAGGATCCTGTGCTAGAAAAATCAAGTGGATATATTCCAGTGGGGCAGGGTGTCTGAGATGGGAGAGGAAGGAGGCACTGCAGTGGGTCTGCCCCCAGTTCAGTGCCTTACACTCATTTCACTGCATGACACGGGCTGCTATTATTATCATTATTGCTATCACTGTGGTTGCTGAAATGATTCTGCTCTCCAAGGACATGACTATTCTTGCTGTCTGCAGTAATGTTTGCAGTGATGGGCACTCTGGGTACCAGCCTGTGCTATGTGTAAAACACAGAAGTGACCTTCTTTTCAGGAAGGGCTAAGTCCATGGTTAAATGCATGGGTGGCCACGAATCTTGACATCCAGAGTCACTCCAAGTAAGTCAGCCAAAGTATAAATTCAGCTTTTGACAGCTCTTAGCTTTCTTGCCTCTCAGAATTAAATTGGATGCTGGCATTTTATCTAATCAACAATCAAGAAGTGCTTTGGAGCAGGGGAAGAAGATGGCATCAGAAAAGCAGAGAGGCTTAGGCAGCTCAGGAAGGGGGAGGCATAGCAAATGGCAACCTTTCGGGTGACTACTGTGACTGCTGAGCACAGCAGCAGGGACTGCTGGAGATGATGGGCTGGCTGTGCTTCTCTCAACAGGCTCCGGCACCAGGTCGATTTCCAAGGCAGTGAACGAGACAGCTCTTCTCAGCATCACCACTCCAAGGAGCATCTATGATGCAACATGGACCAAAGGTGGACAAAGGTTGGTTCAGATCCAAAAAAACAGAGCTAAGTACTTTGTGAACAAGGACCGGTGCAGGTGTGCGATGCTCCGAAATGGGACTCTGCAAATCCAGCGCGTGGTGAAAGAGGACGCTGGAAACTACACGGTGATGGTTTATCAGCAGGATGGAAAATTGGAGGCAGAAGAAACTATAATGCTCTTTGTTCAAGGTGAGATTTTGCTTTTCCCGTAACATTCCTAGCACAGCTGAGCAAGACTTGGTATTCTCTGTTCTTTCCCAGAGCCTTTCCTACTCAGTGCCCTCCTTTCTGATTTGGAGTGGGAGGACTTCTCTAGTACATACTTTTTCCTCCTGCCACTGACAGCAGTGTGCCTCCTCTCCCCTCTCCCCTCTCTCCTCTCTCCTCTCCCTCACCGGACTGGCTTCTTTCTGGCTCCCCTGTTTGTCAGCCATCAGGTCTCTACCTGTAAGCTGATCTCTAAACTGTAGAACAGCATGGTTTTTTTCCCCAATGAGAGAATAGTTTTGTTCTGTCCTTCTTCAGCCAGCATGCACACCTTTGCCGATGTCTTGAGTTTGTGCACCAGCTGGGACTACAGAAATGATGCCTTATTGAGGCAGCAGTGACAGCTGGAATGGTTTTGGCAGGGTTTCTGTGCAATGGGATGCCCTGTGTCTAATGGGCTGCTGAGCAGTGAGGGTGCCTCACTGCTTTGGGAACTATTTTGTAACCAGATTCAAGAAGTCATCGGGGCCTGATGCTACTTGCTTGTGTTTTAAGCCACTCAACTGTCACTGGGGTGTTCTCGTTTCAGGTCAAGGTTAATATTCCAACCCAGCTGTGTGCTGCATCATTTCCTCTGCTGTGCAGCAGAGAGGTTGCATTAGCTCTGACACGTGGTTTTGGACATCCTGTAGTAGCCGTCGGGTGCTAGAATGGTTTGTCAGCCAGGTTGGCCCTTGGTTACTGGGGCCGGACCAACAGTTGTTAAGAAAAAGATAGTCTCAATGTTATCCTCACACACTCCATCACCAGCACCTGGACTCTAAGGTTTCCCGCTGGGATGTTCCCCTGAATAACAGGTTCCAGTTTTCAGAAGAGAAGTGGGCCTCACAAGGAGAGGGTGGCTGCAGATGTCGTGGTGTGAACCTTGACTGCATGTGCTACGAGCAGCCCTTATTTGCTTTAGAATTTATGGTGTCTATAACTTACACTGCCTGAAACTAGAGGTGGCACTGGCATGATTTTGTTTATCTTGTATTAAAGGTAGAAATAATTTTTTTCCATTTGCTGTCGCTGCTGGTTGCCCTTACTTGAAGGAAACCCTGCAGGCTTTTCTGTCTCTTTCAGTGCCACCAGTAATAGAGAAACTGGAACCAAAAGGGAGCTAGTTGGTTGCAGGGCATAAGAAGAGACAGAAATCAGTTTTGTCTGTCATAACCTCATTGAGAGCTGAAGTGTCTGTTTTGTGTTTTCCATTCTGGGTTGATGGGCTTCCATGCTGTGCTGTCGTGCCAGCTGAGTGCTGTTGGTAGCACACAGAGCATCACAAGTAGCTTTTAGTAGTTTTTCCTACTTTAGAGAAAATCTCTCCTGATGGGCACAGGCAGAGCAGGGACAATTTCATTTGCACCAAAACACGGGCCAGAGCTGGAGGCGGCTGTGGCTCCGAGTGCCTCCCCTCCACCCGAAGACTCATCTTCCTCCCCTCACCTGCCTGGCATGCAGCTCTGCTTTGCTGGGCCAACTATGTAGGCTACTGCACTGCATTTTCTTTATTATTGCCTTGTTACTTCTGTAGTAGAGGTCTAATTTGCTCTTCATTCTTCTGTGGTCTCATTAGTTGGTGATTTGGGGTTAATTCTCTGTTCTGCTTAATAATGGAGGCTTTCAAAAGGAGAAACCATGTGACACGTGCCTGTCCCTTCCCTTCTTTTTCAGAGCCTGTCCCTCAGCCCATCCTCAGTGTTGAATGCGGGAATAAAAGTGTATCTGTCAAGTGTGAAGTGAAACAGAAGCCTGAGGATGAGGTATTTACAATAGAACTGATTCAACCCAACGGCAAAAAGATCCAAAAGAACGCAACAATGTTGGAATGGCACGGGCGGAATTCTGGGACGTTCAGATGTGTTGTGAAGAACCGAGTCAGTGAAAAAATGGCTGAAAAAGTAATTAAGTGCTCAGGTAAGAAATCTCATCGTCTGATTGTGCTAGGGTGGAGCACACAGCCTGATGCAGTTGCACACATCCGTAGGACTGGTCCAGGCACTAGGAGCACAGAGATCCCGAGTTCTCGGTGCTGTGAGTCTGATTCCAACACAGTTCCTGGGAGCTGATGCTGCTGTGGTAGCCAGGATGCAAGTCGTGTTTTCTGCCTGGCATTCCCCAGCCTCATCACGTCTCCCTGCTCCCCATCCTGCTGCTGCCAGCCCCACTGCTACACTTAAGGCATCCCTACTCTAATGGCAGGGTGGCCAAGCTGAGGGCAGTGGGATGTGAGGCAGGTTTTGCTCCTCCCCTTCACCTGTGGGGAAATCCGTTGTGTTTTTCTCCTCTCCACGATCATATCTATGAATGTGGTGGTTGCCTGCTAACCATGGGTGTGGATGAGTGCTCTTGCAAAGGCAAAAATAAGCTTCTTGGACTCTCCAGCTTGGCCTAGAAATCAGGAGAGAACTTATGGAGAATTTTGCTTCGGGGTGACACGGGTCAGATAAGCATGGCTCAATTGCGCCATGGTTTTCCTTTTCAGCTGAAGCCTCATCTTTCCAAACCACAGATGCAGCGAAAGGACTGAATTAAAAGTGCATATTAAATGGGCAGAGTCATGCTGAAAATGATTCAGTAGGCAAAAGAAGTCATCATATGTGTCATCCCCCCTGCCCTCCCAAGTAAAAGTTTGGGAAGTTAAGGCACAAACAAAGAACTGATCATACTGGTATGACAGTGGGTGTGGTGTTCAGCTCAAAGTTCAGAATTCCAGTGCAGTACTGGGGAAAAGTCCTTGAATTTTCCATGCTTGGCTTCATCCTATCCAACCACAAGGGCTCTGCTTGAAGCATTCTCTTGCTTTAGATTCCTGCTGGAGCTGGCGGAGAGTTGGGGGTCTCACAAGAGCTGGCTCAGTATTTCCAATTTTTACCTATTTCTGTCATAGTGAATTCAGGGAAAGTGAAAGTCTGAAGGACAGCCAGGGGTGTGAGAAGGGAGGGAGCAGGCCTTAAGGCATAAAGGCTTTACTGAAGTGATCCCAGGTCTGCTGAGGCTGATGGAAGGGCAAAGAGCTGAGGGACAGGATGGCCTCTGCTCTCCTGTGCAGCTGTTGCCTCCTGAATAATCCTCCTGATTTCAAAAACAGTCATGCAATGTGGCTTTTTGCTGCTGCCTGACCTGATGAACAGCACAGTCCCACTGGGAAGGGGCAAGCAGGACGTGGCATGGATCTTGCAGCCAGGTATGAGAGCATGCTGCTGGATTAGGTCTGTTTAAGACAGGGCAAACTATCCCAAACACCTTGTCTGGATGAGGGAATGCTGGCAGAAGCTGCCCATGCCAGGACACAAGCCAGGCAAGCACAGGTCTGCCTGCACTGCTGCTACAGGCAGACATTGACCACTGTCTAAATAACTTTGATTTCACTTTTTCTCACCCTTGAGAAAGGGTGAGTTGGGTGGCAGAGTTTGTTTTTTGTCACGTCATTAACAGAGAAATACCAGTGATCTTTAAGGTACCAATATAGCATGTCTCAGAAACCAAAACCCCCCTAAAACCGTGGAGCACTACTCCTCCTACCCAAACTAAATACCTCTCAAACTTATCTATGTAGTGGCAGGACTCTGCCAGCTCCTCAGTAGATTAAAAATCCCTCACCTTGCAGTCAAACTTCCTTCTAACCTTGCTACCCTCTGTGACCCCTTGGTCCTGCATTTGAGGTCAATCATCTCGAATTTTGACCTTTACAGGCAAGACATGTTTCAGAGGGGCCTCAGCTCAACTTTTCATGGAAGTGTAATTATATGTGAATCTGCCTGGGCTCCTCTTGCACTCATCTGAGGGAAACAGGCACAGAAAAAGCAGAATACACCTCAGTGTAACATTGGCAACTAAAACAGGTGGTAATTTAAATACAGCGAGCTGGCACACATGAACGCTCTGGTTTCAATTTTCTGCAGAACTTGAACCCATCAGGGAGCAATCGAAATTCTCAAGAATGAGGAGCAGCAGCTTTTTGCTGTGTATAGGAAAAAGGCAAAGGGTGAGGTGTCTACTGGTCTGTCTTTACAGCCAATGGAAAAAAATACAGAATTCTAAGTAGAGGTTGTGCAAGTTATTTCTTTCCATTTAACATCCTCTTTCATCCCCTTAACTAGGCAAGCTGGACTTTTATGTCATCGTAAGCATAGCAGGAGGTGCAGTCTTCTTTGTCATCTTTGTGATTTGTCTTATTTATTGTATCAGAAGGAAGAGAACAAAACGGCATGAAGATAATGGTAAGTGTTTAAGGGGCTTTGTTTTGCTATCCATCCACCTAAAATGTTAGAGCTTCCCACTGACAGCAACCCTGTGTTCAGGAGCATGATCTCTGCCCTGACATGAGCAATAACCTGGTTTTGGCATATGCTGAATCTGTGCAGATTAGCTGATAGTGCAGAAATCTCACTTTCTGACACATGCTTTGAGCAAAGGACTTTTGTTCTCAAGGCCTTTGGTTTGTTTGTGGGGGAAGAATTGCTCCTCTAAAGCTTGGCCAAGGACACCAGCCATGAGCATCTGTTGGGCTAAAATATGCTTAGCTATCCTGTCAGCAGATTTGTTTTCATTAAATTGGTAGAAAATCAGGATCCTTGACATCATTAGTATCATTTGGAAACAGTGAAGATAGTGAGCAGGGGTA
>VYZQ01010959.1:0-16762 GCA_013400655.1 Mystacornis crossleyi
AAAAAAAAGGGGGGGAAAATTGCTACATTAGACAACAACAGTAGCAGTTCAGCTGTATTTTAGGTCAGCTTTATTTTTTTAGAACAAGGATTATTATTTCTGCTTTGTGAATCACAGCAGCAACCCAGTTTTGGCCACGCTTATGTTCAACAGGGAGACTGACAGCAAATGCCTACAAACCTTTACTTTTTAGAAGACAAACTCAAATCCTCATTAATTTCTCAGATGGGAAACTGTATGAAAATGATGCCAAGACTGACAGACAGTGTTTAACAGTAATTCTGGTGGAAAAGTTACAGACAGAAATGCTCAAATTATCACAAAATCTGGCGCTGCAAAAACAAGAAATTTGAAATTATGGGTTGGAATTTGCAGTGGCTGCACTGGTGCCCACCCAGGACACTCCAGGGGAACAGCTGTGACACTGGGACAGTGACCTACTGCAAGGAATACACTAGTTGGATGCTGCCCACTTGAAAAAGGAAATAGCATCTGATTAAGTTAATATCTGACAAAATGATACATCTTGAAAGTTACCTGAGATGCTAACCTAAGCTTGGCCACAAACTGTATTAGATAAGCACAACCATTAGAAACAATCATCATAAACAATGGGGCTTAATTACAACTGGCTTATTTGGATGTGAGAGATCCAATCCTATTAAGTATATGGGCTAAAGCACATGTGTTATTCTCTTGTTAAGAAAGCAGGAAGATGAGACTAAATTTCAAATTTAAAACAGCCTGAATTCAAAAATTTTAGCTATCACTAAAAATAATTATGAAATTACTCAAAATAGTTGTGAAGTTACTCCTAAAATCTCCAAAAGAAAACCTGAATTTGTTCCTACACTTAGACAAAAAATGGTAGCACATTAAGATCCAGTGGTTGTTTGCATTTGAAAATACCCAAGTACAATAAATAAATTTTTAAATGGAACAGGGGCAGACCCTACCAAGTCAAGCATGTTCAGCTTTTGCCTACTCTGAAAAGCTTTTCACTGTATTCATATATGATATAATACAGATGCACTTACCTTCTACTCTGCAACCACTGCTACAAAGGTAACGCAAAGTTCTGAAGTCAGACTGGGGCAGGCCAAAAGCCCTTAAGTTCACTTTCAAACAAAATACTCTGTAAGAATATTCTAAGTATTAACAAATACAAAGTTATCAAATGTCACTGATCACAAGCACCTCAAATGTCTATTGGCAAGAATCACAGTGGCTGGAGAGAAGTACTGAATTACTTCCTTTATTAGTCTGATCTCAAATGAAAACTGCCACAGAGTGTTACAGGATATTCTGAATTTCCAGAACTGTGGAAGACATAATAAGTCTTGACGCAGACTTAACCACTTGGAATTTGCTTTAAAATTCTTTAAAGCCAAGTAGAAAATTTGCATGAATTATTGACAATGTTTTTGTCTGCAATGACTCTCCTAACAGTCTCCGTTTAAAGGGTGTTTTATTTGACAAGAAAGCCCAGTACAGAATTAAGAATACCCAAATATTTCCACTGCTGTATGTGGTGGAAAATGTGCGGTAGACAACAACACCCACAAACGCAAGGACCAGACAACACCACTGTGCCAGAAGGGTTAAAAACACCAAGAAATGGTACAGATGTACACAACTGCACTTGGCCGAGCTCATGTATTCTTACTAAAATATTATACATCTGCAAAGCCAGCATAATGGCTGAATTGTTAAATAAATTATTTTATCTCCTTTCAAGGAATTATTCTTGTAGTTGAATTGCTCAGAAGTAGGTGGAGGGACCTGAAGAAACTGTTCTGTATACAACTGTTCAATAATCGTATCAAATTTTCCCTTCAAACTTTATAAATAACCCACATAAAATACTTCAAGCAATTAGCAAGTTGTTCCAAAAAAATGTTCAAACTCATTATCCCACAGGATGGGAAACAAGAAGCAAGGAAAGAGCCACTAATTGTACACATGTGCAGACAAAGAGCCAGAACACGGCTCTGACTGTTGGGACATTTTATCTGCTCTCATTTCCCTCAAAAGCTGCTCTATAATTTATTCCTTCAATTTGATTAAGGTATCTCAGGGGTTATTCCATATATTCCGTCCCTATCTGCAACTAACTGAAATCATAGCTAAGACAATGAAGTACAGAGTTAGTTAAATTGCTCTTGCTTCTCAAAACTGAAATATTTCAAGTGTCCTGAAGGCATTTAATTCCAAAACAGGAAGCCGGAGAGGAGAGCAGTCAGTAATTCTAATCATGTGCAGATCTCTTGGAAAGTATTTTCCTAAACATTCGCTGAAAGAACCTTTTCTTGTATGACGTGCTGCTGCTTGTACCCCAAACAGGGTTCCACAGCAAGATATTTACTACTTAAATTGTCTCTGGTTAGGTAAAGAAACCAATCTGGAGGTGACCAAGACCATGCTTCCCTAAATATTAAACTTCAGCCATGTGCAAAACCAAACAAGTTGGGGAAGAAAAAGCAACTAAAAATACGTTAATATATTTTCAACATCCTGTATGATGACTTATTTGTAACGCAGAGGCTACAAATGGTAGTGCCACACCAAAATCAAGGACAGTTTAATTGATTTTTTTTCTTAACTTCAGTTTATAGGTTTCTGCAACTCAACTGCAGACCCTGAAGGAATAATTTCAGAATAAAGGCCTGGTATCCATACGATATTTCAAAGAGTACTGCCGAGGTCCTATTCCACAATGTTTCAGGTAAAAGAAGAGTTCCTGACTTTGCTGAGTCTGGAAGTGACACATGAGCAGATCAGAAATTTATGGCTGCAGAAATCAGCTCCCAAGTACCAGGGTCTTTCATGAGTTCTAGGGGACTCCACCCAATTTACACAAAAAAAGGCTGATACTGCCTTTTATATCAATTTGCATGTTTTCACAAGCATCTACACACCTGTGCACAGCATGAGTGCAGGTATGTGAAACTCTTTTTTTACAGCAGACTTCTTTCCCAGAGGACTCTGCTTTGGATTTTGTAGAATCATGGAATCATTTAGGCTGGCAAAGACCTCTGAGACCATCGAGCCCAAATGTTACCCAGGATGTTTCACTGTTGATAGGCATTCACACAAAACTGACCTCTCCCAATAAAAAGATACCATGGTCACTCATATTTACAGGATAGTTAGTGTTTTAAACCAGGAAAAGTGTTGTGAGAGATCTGCCTCTTACCCAAACAGAGAATAAAAGCATAGATGGAGAAATAGCAAAATATAAATAAAAATTAAAAAACACCCTGCAGTAAATTAGGTTTCTAGTATTTTTTGATGTGATATTGGTATTATTTCTTCTCCTAAACCTCCTGAATTAACAAACAAAAAGATTTTCATGTGGATTAACAAAGTTTTAAGATGATTACAGGATAGCTGCTCACATAAAATAAATCTGACTGTTAGGATTACAATTACATACAAGTACAAATACAGGAAGATAGGTGCATACATCATATTAAGCTTATTTGACTTTTGAGTCTTGCTCAATCTCTCAAAAACCACCAACTGCAAGACACCAAGTCATGTGGGAATCTCATCTGCCATCACACTGGCAGAGATTACTGAAATTTTAATGTCTTGAATGGAAAATCAAGAGTGTGCTCTGCTTTCTAGGATCAGACAGGAATTTTACAAGTTCGAGAAGTGGCAGTCAGGATTTTGTAACAGATCTTTGTCCCGTGGACAGAGAAAAGTGTTCTGGCCTGAAATGTCCAGGTGACCACAGAACAGGCATTTCATGGGTCCTCCTGAACTCAGCATCTGTTGAGGAACTGCCCATGATAAGCTTTCTAAATCTATGTTTAGGGTTTTAAAAATATTTGAGAAAGAGGGGAGATAATGAGTTAAAGCCGGAAAATAGAAATGGGGAAGGACTGGAATTTGGAAAAGGCTTAAATTCGTTTAAATCAGAGATACAAGAACTTCCTAAAATTTACATCCTGAACAACTGAAAACAAAATATAGGATAAAGCTGCAGATCTAACGGAGTGAATAATCACTTCGCAAAGGATATCAAGAGTATGGAAAGAAAAACCCTACAGAGAACAAAAAAGAGGTATGGCAAGCAAAAAAAACCCTATCTCTTGAAGTCTACGTTTAAAGGAGAAGGTAAGAATTTCCAAAATTCAAGTGGTACTTAAAAACAGCAAAAGAGATTAGAATCATTTTTGAAGGAAAGAATAATTAATCATACATCATGACGAAACTGGATTAAAACTTAGCATTGGTTTGTCAAAGAGAGAGCAAGCAAGCAAACGAACCTGATATCTTCCCCTGATAAGATAACTGAATTAGTGGACAAGGAAATGCAGGAGATTCAATCTGGCTAGATGCAGTAAAATATTTGATACCAGGCCAAATGGAAAGCAGTTCCTTAAAGTGGAGAAGATGGAGGTTATGTTCAAAACGTGATACATAAGAAAGTGAAAAGGGGAGAGAACAGTGTGAACAGCTAAAAAGTGAATTATTGACCAGGCAACAGTCAACTAACAAAGCGCCTCTAAAGCTGGGCTGTAAAGTAATCTTAGTTACAATATTCCTCAACAGCCTGAGCACAAAAGCAGGGGATTGTTGACAAATTTTGCTGATGATACAAAGCTGGGCAGCACAGTCAACAGAGCAGGAGATGGAAACCGTGGCAGGAAATGGAGTTTATAACACCAGCATTGCCATGCTGAGATTGCCCACGAGCTGATCTCAGCTCCGCTGTCCCACTGTCCCACGAATATTGACAGGACCAGCAAATCATGAAACAAATGCCCCTCATTCCCTGTTGCCACCAGGGATGCCACACGCACTCCACAGCCCTCATTGCCTCAGCCGTGATTTACACCGGGAACAGAGAACGAGAAATGCTGAGATTCGACCAGCTACTGCCATTTCCACCCCAAGAGAACATCCACTGTTTTAACATTTGTCTTGTTCTGCAATCAATACGGAAGTTAAATATGAACACTTTTCACAGGACAAAAACCTTCTGGTCCGAGACAGTAAATATTAAAATAGGAAATGTCAGAATTTCCAAATTTAAGTGTGCCATATAAATCTGAACTGGCTTACTTGAAATCAGCTGGACATTGAGTCTGATAATCCTGGTAGTCTGCATTAGGGCATTAGTGGGAAAAGATTTTTAAAATAAACTCTACTGGGCAATGCAGCAGATTATTAAACTTGCTAAAAAGAAACTTTCAGAAAAGTTTAAAACCTCATCACATTTTCAGTAGGATTAATCTGATCCTAGATTAACTACTTCATTTGTCTAATTGGAAAACTAAGTTCCTGAAAAAAATCTGAGTTTGTAGAAAATGGATTTTCTACTCAGAAATTCTCTTAACACCTTCACCTGTACTGCAGTACCCACACAGCACTAAGCAAAAGAAAAGTGAATGTTCATTAAAACTGCAATCATAACTCTGAAGAAAAAGAAAAATAAAGCCACTTCACAGTCAAAGAAAATCCATTTATTTCATATCAGTACATTAAAACATGTAAAATTAAGCTAGACAGAAATTTAACCCCGTTTTTCTTGTTCTTATGACCACCCAATTTTAGGATGGAAGAGGAATGCAGACCACTAGACTAAATACTGAATATACACAGTTCTGCTGTGAAATAAAGTTTGTTCTAACTTTCAAGGATAGTTGGCCATCTGTAACATAAACATCAAATAGCTCTGTCCTGAGGTTTTTTAATTCTCAAAAGCACTGTTTAGTGCTATGACTTCTTTTTTAAGCTGCACTATGTTCACTTATGCTACAGTTCCACCCTTAAAAAATTTGGGCAAAAAGAACAAGGTACAACAGGAAAGGCACAGTCCCAAACACAGTATTTTGTTGTTTAACATAGGAATAGCTGAAAGGAAAGTAAACATTGCAACACAGTGATGGATTAAGTCAAGGCAAAGTTCTTGCCTTAATGGTTTCATTGAACATTTTAAGAAGGTTTTCCAATACAAAGTGACAATACAGAGTTCACTGAATATTCTGTATGAAGATTACTTTTACAAAGTTATTTTGTTCTGCTTACTTCTACCCCCTACAAGCAAGAGCTACTCTGGGAAAACTGAGACAAAAAAGTGAAAAGCTTTGATCAAATGTACATTGAAAATTCTCAACAGAGCAGGGAGTATAATTCAGTTATATATATCCAAATTCCTACTGCCAAAGTGCTGAGTATTTCCAAATATTAAAAAAAATAGTGACTTTATAGTTCACTATTTTAGCAAAATAACTTCAAAACTGGTTCAGTTTATGAACATTAGCAACCTTTAAAACAAAGGATGGCAGTAAAGTACACAACACATATTTTAGACATCTTTGTTTTCAAATCCAAACATTCCAAAATTAAGATCCAATACTGCCAGGCTGTAATCATTCAGTGCTAAAATACTGATGTATTTTAAAAGTCCTTTTAGTAACTGTTTAATTTTACAATTGAAAATGGTAAAAAACATGCTTGATGCTTCAGCACAGGTGAGGAGAACCTCTCATCACAAGACAACATTATCATGACCATGTCTCAGACAACCTTGGAATACACCCTGGTACCTTCATAGCTTTATCAACTGTAAAAACCGTGCTTTGAAACCGTCTAACAAACAACTTTTTGAAGAACAACAACTCTCTGTACTAAATACCTAAGTTTAAAAACAAAGTCACTGCCAAATAGTTCTGTGAACTGTCAGACATATGTTCAAAGACTGGATACTCCCACACCAGCAAGAATTCCATTTTCAGCAACCTTGAGGAACAGAATGCAGTAACACCTGAAGCTGGCAACACCAAAATTTATTAATTTCTTCAGGTGGTGCAAGACTTCTACCAGATATAACCCAGGAAAACA
Source organism: Mystacornis crossleyi (assembly GCA_013400655.1). Taxonomy (NCBI): domain Eukaryota; kingdom Metazoa; phylum Chordata; class Aves; order Passeriformes; family Timaliidae; genus Mystacornis; species Mystacornis crossleyi. The sequence goes on from VYZQ01010959.1 coordinate 6,859, forward strand.
CTACAACTGTATCTGTAGAACTAATAAAATCACCATGCTAGTAAGTAACTTCCAGTGTAAACCCAGCTAACTGAACCTGATGCCAGAGAAGCAACAGTAAAAGCAAGATTTGTTTGTATCTTCAACTTGAAAATATAATTTAAACACTGGGAGGGTTACAACTTCTGCAAATTTTGTCTTCTGTTCAAAAAAGCATTAATCACAGAAATAGGTGCCAAAAGCATACTTAAAACACATCTGAACATATTCTTTTCCCACGTTTTCCTCTGTAGAAGAAAATATCAATTCTTTATATAGTCTTTGGGGGGAAGACGAACACAGGGAAGAAAAGAGAAACATGAATTCTATAACAAAAACTAAAAACACGTTCTTTCCTTAAAATAAAGAAGGATGACACGTGTGTGACAGAGGGCTGGAACCAGGCTTCCAAGACAGACTGACCAGCTATGGTGTATTTGCTTTGCTCCATTTTGCCATGGTTCAACAGAATTTCTGTGGCTTTCATCCCTTTAGCATTAGGTGCTCTCAAAATAACTATTTTTGGGGGGGGGAGGTTATCTCTTAAGCACACAGGCATTAAAGGAATTGTTAATACTGCAGATATTAAGTAATAGACATAGAACCAAATTTCGAATGGGCAAAGGGAAAAATCAGATGCCAGATAGGAATATGTAACTTAGCTAATGTAAAATACAAAAAAAATAGTGATATGAATTCTTAGCTATGGAGATAAGCCTCAAGAAAACATGAAAAAGCATACACCATGTTGGGAAGTGAAAAAAAGGTGTTACAGATTTTAATTTGGTTTTGAGGTATAAGGTTAGAATCTGCTGAGTTGCCAATGTTTAGCATGATGTATTCAATGCCCATTCTATTTTATATTTATATTTCCCTCCGCCTAAGTCTTGGTGTCTGATACTTTACACAACAAGTTCTTCAGTCCCATTAACTCGTTTCTTTTGAAAAAAGCAGTGCAATCATATCTGTACCCGTGCAGAAAAGCAAACAATCACACTGTCTGCTCTGAGCCTTGTCATCCCCACGCAGGAACATGACAGCGTTCATATTATTGCTATTGATTGCCAATCACAACTGGGAACTGTCTGAGTCACTCAGGCAAAATTAACCTAAAAACAGCACATTAATATTAGATTTTATCGCATGAAACTGTAATTCTGTCATCAGGGTTAGCTTCTCTTTTTTTCAGTATAAACCTCAACCAAGGTACTCGGTGCAGATGCTGCCAGGGTGTTTTCCCACCACTCAGCAGCCACACCAGGTGCCCGTGGACCCCTCCAGTTGGCAGGACTCCTGCAGAGCTCCAGAAAATCCCAAACTTCTCTCAAGTTCTACATCACTGCTGCTTTCCTATGACACATCCTCCTTGGAGAGGACTGTCTGTCAGTTCTGCTACTTTTCAACACCAAATGACTGACAAATGAAAACAAATTCTACCCAGGAAAATACTTTTCCCGGTGTCACTGTTCCCAGTGACAAAGCTGGAAACAAGATGACCAAGAAAAAGGTAAAAATCTAAAGCTATGAGTAATCTAAAATTGCGTGTCATTAAAAATGGCATTTTTAAAGAACAGAGTGTTTCTCCGTTTCAAGACAAAGCTTGGCTGCAAAGGTGAGATAAATGACTAACCCTGCAGTATTTTCCCTCTTTAATCCATCAGGACACAAAAGAAGAAATTCCTAGCTGAAGTTCACATGAAAACAGAACTTGGAAGACAGCTTTTTAAAAGAATAAAATCTGAGGGATTTTGAGGATCACACACTCTCGAAATCAGATCCCAGGCTTTCAGGACCCCTTATCTAGGCCGAAAGTGAAAATCCCTCTCACAGAGCTATGTAAAGATGACGGTCCAGTTTCACACAGGGAAAATATTCATTCTTGTGCAATCTCTGCTTTGATTTCCTTGCTCTCCAAGAAGCCTTGCAAAATCTGATTTTACATATAAACAAAGGCATTAACTCCAAACGTGCGTCTTCCACTGCAGCCACGGATGACACAAATGAATGATGATCTGTGATACAGGAGGCCAAGGGACCCACTGGCTGATTAAGGTCAGTAACTCCTTACCACAGGTACCAAACATCACAGAACGCCTTTTTCTAGATTGATATAGTTTTATCTGCAAACTAAGCGACTTCAGGATACTATTGCTCGTTTTGGAAAGCTATTTCAGCATCTCACTTCTGTGGTTCTAGTGCAAGTTTATCCAAGTTCAGTTTACAACTGCAAATTCCCATGCCACCACGACAGTTTACTTTAAGGAGCTTTTTTTCATTCCTTGGCATTTCAAATCTTTTTTTCCCAATGTATTAACAGAGATAAATCATATTTCCTGTCAGCTAAACAAGAATTCTTGTGATCTTTTCTCTTTTCCCAATCTGATTTTTCCAATCAACATTAAAAATTTCATTTATCTCTATTTTTATTTCAGTGGGAGTAGCTGTAACCAAACATACAACATGACAAACAAGTTCTCAGCATCCTTGTTTAATACCAGTTCCATCGGAACGCAACACCCAGACAAAACCTAAACCTGTCTTTATTTTATTCGTGCCCATGAGCAGTTCACAGTAATCCTATGATCAACCAAAACGTCCATTTATTTCTCTTCCTCAGTCATTTCCAGCTACTGAGCCACGAGTTTCTGCAGCAGCATTACCTTACCCGTACTCCCCAAGTACATGACCTTACACTTTGCACCACTGAATTTCATCCTGGTTCTCCTGTGCCAGTCCTTGAGCTCCTCTGGCTCTCTCCACAGGAATTTCTTACCTTCTGCTGTATTGACAATGCCTCCACATATTTTGCCATCAGCAAATTTCATTAACCCTCTTCTACTCCCTGTACTGCAACTACAACTTAAAATATGAGATTTGTCTGAGGGTGAATTTTTGTGGTATTATCACGCAGCTTTGCTTTCCTGTGGGACTTTGATAAAAAGTTTTACTCAGCTCTACATGGATTAGGAGCACTGAATTTTCTTTGTCCAGTAACTCAGTTATTTTGTCAAATGACAGATAATGGTTCAATACATCCATGACTTCTGTAACATCATCTTGCATTCCATCCTACTCCCATATGCAACCTCTATTTAAATCTTAAGAATTTTTTCGAAAACTTTGAATACCACTGATGCCAGACTAATGAATTAATAGCTTTTGCCAATTTGAAATAGAAAGAAAACCCAAAACCCAACAGATTTCTGACACCTGACAGAAATTCTAGGGTAGAAGTTCTCTCTTTTTCCTTCATGATTGCCTCTCAAAAATTGCTGTCCCTTTGACTGAAGTATCTACTATCTACAGTAGTTACTCATCAGACCCACTCTCACCAGACATCCTGCCTTGTCTGAAATAATCTTTACTGGAAATAGCAATTTATTTCTGTTTACCTGGTGAACAGAGTAAAATATAATTTTGTCTGCAGTCTTTTCCCTGGGCTTGTTTCTCTTTCTTCAATATTTCTTTATGCGTGTTTAAATAACCTCCTGGTATTTGTCTCAGCATCTTTTCAGGCCTATTTTTCATATATAACACAGGTTCTCTTTCTGGAAATTCTTGAATCTAAAAAGCCTAAGCTACACTTTCATGCCATTCCTAAATGTTGCCTTTTTTCCCTAATGATCTTGGTAGAATGGCTGCTTCTCAGACTATGCTACACATCTGATTGCAGAAAGGTGAGGCGTGCTTCAGTCAAAACCATTCAACCTTTTCCTGAAACTAAAATCTGCCCTTTGGAAATTAAGAAACATAGACACTAAAGTTGTCCATCTATTTATTTTAAATCAATTACTGATATATCCTCTCAAGACTGTTTTCTCAGGCCAGCTGTTCTGTAATTCTTACTACATGCTAAAATCAAGTCTGAAGGAGTTTCAGGTTTTGCTCATTAAGAAACACAAATGCTGAGAAAAATCCATCAGCTGTTACATGCCAAAGACTCTTACCATTTTTAGAAATAATAACCAGAATAGTAAGTAAATTTAATAATGCCATAGTTATCAAAAAGCCACTTGCAATAGACTAGTGGGGGAAAATAGTTCTTCAGCTCTGACTTCAAATCCAATTAGTGACACACTCAAAGCTTGTTTCAATGTTCTTTTACACTAAAAAGTTGTAAATCCTCTCAAACCGACCTCTGGTCCCACAATAAGTATTTTCCCTAACCTACTTCTTTGAGAGAAGTGTTGAAGAAGCTTTCTGTTTCTTTCATATTATTTAACAACAAATATTTTGCTTCAGGACCAGTTGAATACAGCTGTATCTACTCTACAGTCAGAGAAAAGAAATTTTTATAATACTTGTTTTTTTAATACTGGTAGGGTAAAATTTAAGTAAAAGGCAATTCAAAAAATGGACAGGGAGAAAGAAAAAAAAAAAAAAGCAGGGAAAACCCACCCTTTGCTCTCCTGATGCTGAAAATTAAACTAATTGCAATCTCACATCTGGCATTATGAAGCTGCTAAAAAAAAAGCCTGTAAAGTACTAGAATGGGCTCACCCCCTTACTTACCAAAGTATTGCATCAGCTCACTTCCCTCCCACTCTTCACACTTCTTTCTATTCATCCATTCACTCCCTCCCTATATGACTACAAATTATTAATAAGTTCAGCTCAAAGTGTCAAGTGTTCAGTTCTTAATAATTATTATTTTAAAAAACTTTGAGGCACTTGATGCTGATTTGAGTTGCTTAAGCACTTTGTTGTATTACTCACGCGTGGCCATTAAATGTTCTTTAATCCCTAAAGAACACTGATTATGCTTTTTAATTACGTATTATTTACACCTCTGAAGAGGGCTGTCCTTTATGAAGGACTTCACACACGTAAGGGAACAGCTCATCACAGCAAGATTCCCATTCCTGACTGAAAAAAGAGACAATGGAACACCTGCTACAGGTGTTCACACACGGTTATGAGATCTGTGATGCAGGGCTGCCTCTGAAAAACAAAGTGAATTGTCAGAAACAGTTTAAAATACCGATGGACAAAATCTGAAAGTACCAGCTAATTGAAATAGTGTGAGAACACCTTCCAGAAAACTACGTGTACCAGAACAGCGATTTCATTTGAAGTTAATAAAGAACATTAACTGACTAACATCATTAACCACCTCACTCGTTATTTTTCTGTTTCTTCTTTTTTCACCAAGATTTCTGTCACGATATTATCTCAGCAGTTTTCAGAAACTTTTTTTAAAAAAGGACATTAAAGTCTAGCTATTTTTAGAGCTATTTCTAGAGATGGGTTTGAAATAAAATTCTGTAACAAGACCCAACCGTGGCAGCTCTTTCTATGCAGAGACAAAGAAAATCAGTAGAGCCAGCAGATGAGGTAAAAACCTGGAGCAGGAAATAAAGTCTAATACTACAAATCTGGTTAACAGGGGAGGAAAAAAAACCTTGCCAAGGTATTCTTACTGTTCACAGGCATTCAAAGCTGCCATTCACAGGGACAGATGTTGTTATCAGTCACAGGTAAGCTGGGCTTCACCAAAGAATGCAATGTTTTAATATCCATGTACTTTGCATATTGTGCCAGGAATACAAGGGTGCCCTTACACACATTTATTCAAATGTATTCTATGTCTTCCCAAAGCACAGGCACTTGAGCAAAGAGTGGGGAAAATCAATAGCAAAAAAGCAATCTTTTTTCATGCAAGCATAGTTCTTTAACCAATACATATTTTTTTTTGGTATTGCCTCAAATTCGGATGACAAAATATTTTGAAACTGCTTATCAAGTTGCTTGCTAAATACTGTAAACTCAGAAATACCTGGAATTCCTTTGAAATGTTTAGTCTGGCTGATTTTCCCGTCCTTCAGATCTGCATCAAGTGTTAGGCCCAAGGAAGGAGAGCGCTCTTGCCCCAGCTGGGACATTGACAAAGGCCTTTTGTCGTGTGGACTCTGGCACACAGTAAGTTACCTCAGGAACAGAAATTTCATGGCCTGTCCACTCAGCCACTTACCTCCATAAAACTTGCAGGAGCTTAATTAGCTTTAAAAAACTTTACTTTGCTCAACCGCGGTTAGCATCACTCCACGGAAAGAAGAATTTCTGAGAAGGGGCAAGGGCAGAGACTGAAGCACACATCACAGAAAAACAGATCAAAACAGGTTTTCTAGCACATTCCAAAGGAAGGTGTTACACCTGGCTAACCTTGGCGTAGCAGACCTTTTGCAGTCTCATCTTTCCAATTTTAACATTTTTCTCAGAATTCAAATTTGTGTAGTTATGCTTTACACAAAAACTATATTTGATGTTACATAGCAAATGTGTTTCTATCCTTCTAGGATATAGGAAAAACCTGGGGAATATGAAATTAAGCATCTAACAACAGGCACCAATAAGAAATATTTTAAAAATCAGAAACCCATGAGAGTGTCTGCCATTTACATTTGTATTTAAATGGATGGTAGAAATAATAACAGTAGCAATAGCAGTAGTATTTTTTTTTTCTGAGTGCTAAATATTTCCAGCTAATACCAGACCATGGGATCAAAATTTTGATTTGATTCTCTCTTCAATTTTTAACTGCATTTCTGAATCTTAAACACTGGACTAATTAAATATACATTAAACATGCATCAAACACATGCTGTGACTCTGCTGAAACACAAGGATCCTACCACTGAGATGTTTAAATATATTCCATGCATCCTACTTGGTTTCAGGATTTCATACAGGAAGCTTTTTCTAGCTCTTGTGTTCTTTCTTGCAAACCTGTGCAACTACTCAAGACACTTAACTTTGCCTTAGCTTCTAAATCTTGGCCAACACATTCAAAATCAGAGATTCTCACTCGGATTGGCATTGTTCTGTTTAAGTGCCTGTGTGGCCTGATTTCCCCAAGCATCTTGTGCTCAGAAGCCTCTGCTGAAGAGAGGCAAAGAACCCACTGCTGCCAAGGACCAGGTAAGTTCAGACACCTGCCTCAGCTTCCAGAACTGCTGGAAATTGTATGGCCCAAATGACAATATTTAATTCTTCTGACACACCTCCCTTCCAAAAAGACCAGCATTACCTACCACCATCCCAGAAGTATGGATTTCACTAAGCATATAGGAGGAAAAACTACAGTTTCACAAGCACTAACTGAAGCACTGACGAATCTGGAAGATGGAATTGTTTGCTTAACGCACTTAATTCAGATTCATTAAATCACATTCAGAGCTGAAATTCCAACTTGCTTGGTGAAGAAATAACTGGTTTTGAAGGTCGCCATGACCATCTACCCACATCTGCACAGCTGCTGCCTGAACTCAAGCAGATAAGGTTTCTATTTAGAGATACTCAAAAGCATAAAAAACTGGCAAACAACCTCAGGAGTACACTGTGGTGAAGACTGACTCTACAATGATGTCCAGAGCATTTCCAAAGGAACTGAGTCAAAAACAGGCACAACGACTGGCTCCCGCATACCTGCCTATGAGAGCATTCATCCTAAAAGCCCGGAGGCCCTCAAGAGCAGATCTGGTGGCTGGTATTTGAGCCACCGCACCCACAGCACGTGGAAATACAGCAGTGCCAGATCCCACGCACAACTACCACGGTCACATTAGTACGGGCAGCACCAAATCCTTCCAGGGAAAAAGCTGGAAAAGACAAAGGCACGTTGTACAGCACCTGAAAATTTACGTATGCCAAAATGAATGTTTCCAAGGTCATCCCAACGCACCCCGACGTTGCTCACAATTTCTGAAAGCAACACAAGATTTATATAAACGTACATCATTATGGAACATTCAACCAAAGTGGGCAGAATTCTGGGAATTCCTGTAATGCTTTCAGGAAAACTATTAATAATTTAATTTACTGGCTCAATACCGCAGGAATGAAGAGACGAATTTAAATTCTGGGATAGGATAATGTAAGATAGGTGATGGCCTGCCCGCCTTGCTAGGAACACATCACCAAAGACTGTTGCTGTACGACCATGTACAGCAGGACAGATGTTCAGATGTTCAGGGAGGACCAAGAGTTGGACATTTGTAAGTGGTTTGTGATCAGCAATTATATATGAACTCCTTCATCTCACGGTCTGGCAGTAAGAAATGTGTCTTCACTTGCTTCAGTTCCTTAAACCATTCCTCCCTCTCAGAGTGACACCTTCCAGTCAATTGCTATCTCACCATTCTGAAAATTAACCAGTCCAGATGCAACAAAGAAAATAACCATGCAGATCCCAAGAAAAGAAGGGAAACCAAGGCTGTAATGTTAGCTAACACAAGCCAGGAAATTTAAAGCGGAAATTGAAATTTCAGCCTTAGATAGACGTTTTGGCACAGACATCACATGATTTTCCTTTAAGTATTGTCAGTCAAGATCCTCACTCCTGGGACTACACCTTCACAGCACATTCCAAATATACACAACATGCGGAGAGGCTTTGAGAGTTGATGGTATTTGCATTTGGACTGACATCTTCTTGTAATATGTTTGACACTGAGCACTTCTGCAACAAAGAACTGAGCCGCTTTCAACCCAAGTCTTTTCCAAAGAATAACGGGCAACCACACAAGAATGAATAAGTGAACAGTTTGCTACAGCAGCGAATGCCTCTGAAAACAGCAAGTTTGCAGGCACCAGATGGAAGAGAACATTATTGCAATTCCTGCATCCCATTGTGCAACAGCCAACAGAGCCGTTAACGCTTTCTGGTGATTTCTAAGCTTTTTAATGTGCTTTCCTTTGAAGGTGGGGGGTTTTTTTGTGCCCTGTCAGTCTGCAAGCTGGGTTCAGCTGTCTGGGAAAGAAATTTTATTGGCAAGCTACGCAATAGGGAAAAACACAAAATACAGATGGAAACACTAATGATCATATTACAAAAATCACTAGATGGACACAAAGCTTATGCTATAAAGTATGACCTACAGCACAAATCTTTTGTCTCTCAGCTTTCTCTTTCCCATACCAGACACGTCTGCTTTTCCACAACTTTGTTGATCACTTAGCCCAGAAAAATGTCTATCTCATGATCACAACGAGTTCTTACATTTTATTGTTCTCCTCTTCAAACAGCAAACTTATTTAGTGTATGACACTATATCTTCCTCAGAATTCAGAGCAAAATGGTGGTAAGAGAAGTTTGAGTCAACTCAGATAACTCATTTTCATTGCTACCACCACAGATCATCACGAGAAAGCCACCCATTAAGCAAAATACTCCCAGTTACAGACACCCATTTATGCCAAGAAGCGTATTTCCCACTCCCAAGCATTAACCTCCCCTGTGCTCAGGATGTGCTCTCAGAATCTTGCACTCACTCAGTAGAAGTGTGTCTCATTTAAAAAGTCAGTGAGCATGTCCAAGTGCTGCCTGAACTAGTCCCTGGCAAACCAGGGCAGAAAGATTACACAACATTAACAAGCTGAATTCAAGTGAAATAAAAACCCTGTTCTGTATTAAAGAGCTACTGTCTTGCTCATTCAGGAAAACACCTGTCTCATGTAAGTCGACAGAATCTGCTGCAAACGACAATAGAAATTTTGACATTGGGGCATTCATAATCATATTAGTACCGAATTTTAACACTCTGCACTGGCAGCATCATGTTGAATAGCAGTGCAGCACGAAAAAAAAGTCTTCTGTTATATACATACCATAGATATAGACACATTTTTAAAGTATACATATATATTAAGTCTTGACTCCTACAAGGTGAAAAAGCAGTGTTTTCTCTCTATCTGTTCGTCTATATGGGGAAAAGAAGTTATTTTTATGATTCATGAAAAACAATTTGTAACTCTAGAACACATTTTCCTGTACCACAAGTTCCTAAGTCTCAGTGAACTTCAATGCTCTTCAGTTATATCTAGAAAGGACCTGACCTCAAAATCACACACTGATTACACAATATAAGACTCTCAAATTCTCGAGAAA
>VYZQ01010959.1:17420-37382 GCA_013400655.1 Mystacornis crossleyi
ATAAGGGTAACAAAAAGATTTATGGTAAAGAAAATCTTTTCATGTGGGGGGGCGGGGGGGGGAAGTGAGACACTGCATCTTTTTCCAGAGCAGAAAATCACAACCATTCTTTGTAACAAAGGGGAGAAAAGGATTTTTTCATGTATCTTGAGAGTTCAGAGACAATGAGAACGAGATGGGGTTGGGAAGGAAACAAAACTCACAGTTGGACCTCACAGCTAAAAGGACAATAACCATGAATTTTCCACAAAGCAGCAACATATGGAAGTTTGGCCATTTTGCCTGGTTCTCAGGAAGCCACTCTGAGGCCCTAAATCTGCAATATTCACCCCGAGCCAACACGACCTGTGTGCTGCAGGCAAGCAATCCAAACACACTGAAAGATAATCATACGACACTGCTAAAAACACAGGCACTTGGCCAAAATAAAAGCATTGTTCCAATACAGATGAGCATCATCATCCCCAGAAAATTAGAGCGAAACACTGAACCAGTACAATTTAATTTAAGAGAAACAAAGGCAGTCATATACGTGAGGCTGGAAACATGTAGTGTTTTGAGGTTTACCATTACGAGTAAAATGCTAACAATTAACCAGATTGTGATTTTGTCTCTGTTGTGGTAAAACAGTATTGACAAATACTGCAGTGATGTGTCTCCCGTCTGTGAGTTAATGTCATGAAGTATTTGAAAACGCATATTCATCTATAAAATTTATCTACACCTGGCACGGTCAGGTTGTTACAAACACACTGGAGGTTTGCTTTCAGGAATGCCAGAATGTTAACATTAATCTTTCTATGATATTTGACATCATATTTCAACGCATGTACTTTTTTGGAGAAAAATCCTTTTGCAATGTGTTTATCTCAGTGATTAAACAACTCCGAACAACTACAACCAATGTGAATGGTGTTCTACTGCATCCTAAAGTATGTCTTGATATTAAAATGTATAGAATTTGGGGAATTCTCCCCAAACTCTTCATTCCCATTATCCCCAGGCATACAGCAATGCTTAGGAAATGTCACAGTGGTACTGTGTTATGTGCATTAGTCTCAACATATTAAATAATATAAAAGGAAGCCAAGGTGTGGCCAAATGTGCCAACATAAGCACCGTTGATATGGCCATCAGTTCAGTACCTCTCCATTCACAGCAGTTCATATTGAACAGTTTTTTGGAGGAGAAAAAAGGAGGGAGAGAGAGGGGTTGAACAAGTCAACACAGGAAAAGCGTCTTTTTTCAAAACTGTCTCTCCTATTAAGACCACAGCAGTAATATTTTTTTAATTGGAAACAGAAAACCGGATTTTAATTTCTCACAAGCCTTTCCACTGATAAAACTGCAGAAGCTGGGATCTCTTGATGTTTTGCCCAGCTATCAAGACATGCCAAGCATCAAAACATTTGACGGAAGAGTCACCAAGACTTGTAAAAAATCATATTAACCCAGCAAGGTGAGAGGGGAAGCACACAGACCACGTAGGTGAGTGACTGTGTGGCCTACATATCTCTGATACTGCTGCAGTATATGCAATTACACACAGTTCTAAAGTAAATTAACACAATTTACTTCGTGAAGACAGCCGCAGTTCAAGTCCACTCTGGCACAATTTTTTAAAATTATTTTTTACAACCTCCTAATAATTACTTACTGTACAAAGAAACCCCACCAGAATGTACATTCATGACATTAAATTAAACTAGAATTATTTAATTAAAATTTAACTTGAAGAATTTAAAAAGTGCAAATACTTTATTCTGATTTTGATCTTGTCTAGATGCTCTAAAACCACCATACATATTTTCAAAACACCTTTCTAGACATCATGAGAAAATGCCCTAAATGGAAACAAAACAACAATATCCCTTTTTAATATCTAAAACACAGGATCACCAGGATAAAAGGGTGAGCTTATAAATAATTTTGTCACTGGTATTACTACTCTCTCGAAGTTCAGATTCTGGGAAAATCACCTTCACTTCCCACAGCCTCAGTGTGTGCTCCACAGGAAATGAAGGTTTATTTACTGCAGAAGAAAGACATTCTGCTGGAATGACATCACGCCTTCAACCATGGTAACTCCAACTAAACTGTCACATTCAGTTACCAAACCTGAATTAGAGCATCTTTCCTGTGTCTGATGTAGCATTTATTTGCTAATACTAAGTGACAGCTCTGAATACCAAGATGGCAGATAAAAAGTTGAAATCACTCCATGCTAACCTCTAAACAGAAAATGAATCACTTTTGGAGGTCACACAAAGTGCTCTTTCAGCTCTCCCAAAAGCGTCATAATTAGTTTATATACTTGCTTTTGATATACCTCCTAAGATTTGTGGAAAGTTATTAGTGGGTAAAACAGAACAGCAATCAAAGAATGTGCAAGATAGAGAATTCAGATCAGGGTCCCACCACCCACAACGACAGTCAAGCCAACAGCATGTCATCAAAGCTGTTGGAAACTAAATGTAACTACTGCTAACAAGATTTGCCAGGATTCCAACGTGACACGCAGAAAATGATGCACAAAGGTCTGTGTGTGGGAGACAAAAACTTCCCGTGCCTCCAGAACTTTACAGGAGCAAAGCATTTAAGCCTCCTCCTTGAAGACTCAGGCATCCCATCAAAGAAGGAGCCCAAAAGCAAGACGGGAACTCAGGTGGCTTCTGTCACCACTCTTCTTTTCCTGAGGGCTTTCCAGCTCAAGGAAGGGGTGTAATGTCTACACCAAAGTTTCTTCCAGCCTTGATATTTCTAAACAATGCCGTTATTTTGCCAAGCCTTTCCATGTAGACAACAGTTAATAAAATCCAATCCACACTGAAATATTTTCCTGTGGTTTCATAAAGGCTAACTCCACTTTCAGATTAATACATTTTTAAGCAAAGTCACAAGGATCTCCACTGCGTTTTGCAACACAGGTTAGAACGTTTCCGCCTAAGTGGTTTCTTGATTTATTTTTTAGAGGTCTCCACTGGGGTTTCATTTCTGTGACGTGGCATTTGAAAATGGTGTTTCATGAGCAACTCCACTGCTCTTGAGCTCAAAACGTTCACTACAAACTGTTGTTTTAGGTATGTAATATTTGATTTTCTCCCTCTTTACTAAGGTCCTTCCATTATTTTCTGCAGTGAGCACTGGATTCTATTAAAATGTATTTACATTCTTCTCCTTAAGCACTGTTTTCTGGGTTTTCACTTAACCATCCAACAAATACCGCGGTTATGCAAATGTTTACACTGTGTTCATCTTAGTTAATTTTGCACAGAAAAAAGAAAAAGGAGTTGTTCCCAACTGTAAAAATATTGGATTTGTTTGGAGAAAAAATGAGTAACAATTGCTCAAAATTGTAATTTTCTATTTGCTACAAACTTTAAAGCACAGCTGAACAGCAAATTATGGAATTACGATGTTTAAAAAAGATGTCAGACTCGTTTCCACATCCCCCATCAGGCAGATCTTCACGAACACTCATGAACAGCTGCCAGCAAAGGTGGAGCTCACAATACAGCAAATGCATAACTTCACCAGCGTGTTTGTCGGGGTTCAGAGCCCATTTTCAAAAGGTAGTATCAGGTATGAACAGACCTTCAGCATTACCAACCTGCCCACTCCCTTATAAAGTGGCAATGGCTACAGCTCCAGGAATGGTTCCATGCTGACTCACTTCTTCTGCAATACCCAGAGGAGCTGAGACAAACCACACACTGAGAATTATTACTCCAAGTTATTGCTTCCCTTGGGCTATTTGAACAACAAACAAAAAGAATGCATAAAGTGAATCCAGATTTTCCCATTTTACTCCTTCAGAGTGCAAGCTCTTTCAGGGAGGAGAACTACCTTCACTTTGAATCTTGCACAGTATCTTTCACCTTATCAACAATTCATGCAGTAATGTATGTAACTGTTCTGTCCTCGCCAGAAAAGAAGACACAGTCCCATGTTCACTGATAAAGACCCTGACAGATGTCTTGGGAGGACAGATTTGATTTGGATCAAGAGCGAATACATACTGAAGATTGTTGCTGAATTAGCCAGAACGCATTATGGTGGTTACACAAGATTTATGCTGTCTGTGGAAAAGTACAGATGACACTTAGCTGGCATAAAGTCAGAACAGCTCAAAAAGACAACAACTGATTCAATAAAAATTTAACCAGAACAAAATGGCAACTTAAAAATTTTCAAATGGCGCCCGCGTGTTTCTATCTGTCCCTTGCTTTGCATCTCAGGCTATTTTTATTCTACTGGAAGAGACTCTAAAAGGTTTATGGCTCTTCAGCTCATATCCAAGGGACTGAATCTGATCTCCCTGGTCAGAAGGGCATCCTCCACCAACTTGGTCTAAAGTTTATCATCAGTCACATGTCATTAATAGTTTCTGTTTACCAATCAAGATGTTGAAATAAACATTTTGATTAAACTAAAACCACAAAAAACAGAGGATGGTGTACCAGAAGAAGAGCGTGAATCCTTTTCTAGGAGGTTGGCAAATGAATAAATAGGGTCTGCCTAAGACAGGATCCCCAGGCACCTCGTTAAGACAAACAGCTTGACAAACTTTCTTAAACCATCTCTAAGTTGCTACTTTACAAAACACAATCCTCAACCAAGTATGAGCTTCACTATCAAAGTGAAACCTCGGCCTCAGTGAAGTCACCAGCACAAATTCCCACTGCTCTAAGGAGCCCAGAGCCACGTTTTGTTGAATGGGGCTCACAGTGCAAGGCAGCTACAGCCATGTAGCTTCCCTTGATCACCCCTGAGGAAAAACACACACTTTTAGACTCATCTTCTCTTAGAGGAGACACCTAAAATAAGTCAACTGATTTATACCCAAAAATGCTTTCTTACCTCCTCAGGCTGAAACAAAGATTTAAGTGACAAGCTCTGTATTGCAGATACCTAAAATAAGCAGAAGGAAACCCACATAGAATTTTATTCTTGGTTTTCAGATGAAAACACAACTTGTATAAACGGAACCAGCACATAATGCAGACTGCTCTGTGGAAAAGACCAAAATATGAAGTTATTCATCACTCCCTCACCAGGAAGGCTCCTGATATTTAGACACCAGTCAATGAGATGGAAAGTTGGAAACATCAACTGTCCATACTGATCAATAAGGTGAAACAAACTCCAAGTAAACTGGTCAGGTTTCCAGTAGACCTCATAAGATTAGCACTTTTTTGATACTATCATAACTGATTATCAATTTCCTACTTGAATAAAGCTACTTCAGGCTATTTGTGTATTTTCTTTATTTTATCATTAGATGTCAGTGTCTCTTCAGAGACCAAAAAGGAGTAGAACAATAATAATTCTGCCTCTCTGCTGTTTCATAATCCTAACCATACCCCACTACAACAGGATGTATTTATGATTTATTCTACATCACTCCCTGTCAATGTGCCTTGGGTTCAGTCACTTACATAAGAGTTAAATCCTCACTATGGATAACTTTCCCATAACTCCACCCAACTTCAAAAACATGTCTCTGATTCTCCTCCGAATTTTCACCTTGTCTGCAAAAACTAACGTTCTATTTCTAACCTTCGAACCTGGATTTCCAGGATGAGGAGAGGAAAATCTCTTATGCCCTGGCATATTCCACAGTACAGAGTTTTTTTATTTTTGCCAACAATGGTTGTTCCTAACAATGAACGTTGATTACTCAGATCTTAATTTCTGTGTTTTTCCTTTCTTACTGTTCCTAGTTAATTACATTACTACAGGCACGTACATTGTATCTACCACACCTTGGAGGAGATCAGATTAGGCAGATGGAAATATTCCAGTAAGATACAAATAATAGAGATACAATATAGAAAAATCAAGATCATGACAGGAATTCTGGAACTGAAAATTGTGAAATATGCAACTATTTGTCAATGGTCATTTTTTTCCAAAATGAGCCTGATTTTTTATTTAGAGCTTCTTTAAGCTCCAAATACATAAATATAAAATTTATTACTTTAAAAAAAGAGATAAATACTGAATGCATACAGCCAGAAGAAACTACCAAGACCACAACTTTTGCTTTTCATCAGAATGTATTTCAATAACTTATTCAAACAGATCGCAGTAATTCCATCATACCATATAATTTATGGGTACAACATATTTTAAAACTAATAAAACCCAAAACCCAACACCTATTTAAATAACAGATTGTTATTAGTGTGGAACTGCTCTCTAGCATTCATTATCTGTGAAAAAGAACATGCATCTTACACAGGAACTACTGTGCTTAAGAAAATGTAACCCCTCTACAGTCACCATTTTCATCTTTCTTAGTGTTAAACACACAGCTTTACTTTACATATCCATAGCAAATTTCATTTTCCTATTTGATAGATTAAATAACTTTAACAGTCTGGTTACCCTTCAGTTCAATGAAGAATGTAAATTTGACATCATCTCTATTAGGCACTGAATATTTTGGAGAAGAAATTAATTCTTTTTCTTATGGTCTTATACCCTCCATAATTTTCTAAGACCTTTCTCTTGCTTCACTCTTCATCTTTACTGCTCCTACACGACAGGTACAACTGCTCCTTGTCAAAGAAGCTCCTTCCAACCTGCACACTACTGTGGTTCAATTCAAAACAAAGAAATATTTCAAAATATCTCAAGGACTATTCACTTCAGTATCTTGATAAATCACGAAGCTTGGCCTGGAATCTAATTTCAGCGTATTATTTATTATAATATTTTGGTGTATTTAAGACTCCATTTCAGTATGTTAGAGACTCTTGAAGTCTGTTCTATGACATTTTCTGCAACTGACACCTTCTTTCCAGAAGAAGGACTCAAAAGCTTTTTACAGATATTCTTTTAAAATGCACTCTGTAATGAAGACTGGATTTATTATTAAAACAAAAAAAAGGTCACAATCATCAAAACTGATTTTCAATATAAACAGTAATCTGTTGTTACAAGTCAGGACTGAAGTATACATACACTGTCGTTAGTGACAATTATATAACAACCCCTGAAGAATTGATCTCAGCCTTCTTTTTACAAAATACTAGAATTCCATTTAAAGGAAAGCTTGAAAAATGCTTCAGCTACTCGTTAAACGACTTAGATCTCTATCCCTCTTTAAAATGCAGCTGAAACCTGTGAGAGAGCTCAAAAATCAGCAGAAATTACTGTATCACAGACTAATAGCACAATTGTTTTAAGTGCCATTTCCTTCAGAAACCAGGCCAGAAGAATACTCATTTCAGATCAGAAATGTCTTAAATGTACCAGAGTCTCTGTGGGGGGGAAAAAAGCAATCAGAGTGCTGACGAAAAAAGGAGAGGAACTGCAGAAAAAGGTAACTGCAAAGTATACCACATCCACCTATTCAATAGCTTGTAACATACAGAATACATTGCTTTCAGTCTATTACAATTCAAGATTTATTTTCTTATTTATGGTAACAACAAAACAAGGGAGAGAATCCCTGTCATTTATATCCTGATTAGTCAGTAACCTGGAGGTCTAATGCAGACTCAAACTAGCAAATAATTATTCAGATCAGTCCAACCAGAGTTTAATGAACAGTTTTAGTTTTCTGGAAGAAAGACTTTGACTCTCCTTCAGGAACACCACGGCCATTTCATTACCCACCACCAGTTTCAAAAAATTGCTCAGTCTTTTAAGTCAGTTCCACAGTAGAAAAGTAGTCACTGACTATAAAAGTATTATTCAGTAAGTATCACTTCAAATGAATATTAACCTCAAAGTTTCCTTAATTCTTTTAATTAACATTTACCTCTAAGATAAATAAATCTTGACGTTTAATGTTTTTCCAAACACACACACAAAAAAAGTTTCCTTAATGTTAGTGAATCAAAATGCTAAGAAATATTATCCTATGAGGAGAACACCTACATAAAGTATGCTGGAATCTTTTCCATTTGTTCCCAATTTTCGTCACCAATACAGCTGTACACCTCAACAAGGTGTATTAACCAATTTTCCTGTAACTGTAGGACAACTGATTAAAAGCCACAGATAACTTCAGAGCTGAAGTCTTGCTGGAAGGACTTACTACTACAGTGTTTTTTTATTTTACTGTTTATTTTATAAACACGCAAGTTTAAAAATCTGTACTTACTTCAACATGTGCAAATAACGTTGGTTCAGTGTTACCATTGTTTTTCTCCTTGAGGTCTGGTGGGATGTGTCTATTTCTTACTTGGAAGTGTGTCTTACTAAGATAACCATCACCAAGGTCCTGTGTTCAGATAAAGAGAAAGAAAAAAGAAATTTTCTGTAAACAAAATGGTAAATGCCTTCACTGTTCTAGAAAATAAACAGAGCATGGTATTTAGGCACAGGCTCCAAGTCTTTTTATAAGCACCAGTGACTGCAGTGTTCCTCAGCACCTTCTCACAGATAGTTTACACCAGTTCTTGGTGTTGAAGGAAGTCAAAGACCTGAACAGCAAAAATAAAGTTTAATACAGCTTTAATGGAATAAGACAACTGCTCCACGGGGATCAGGATAAGTGCCAAAGAATGGGAAAGCAGTGCACCAAGGTGATGAAGAGACGAGGAGTTATTAACGATTTCGACCTATTTCAATGCATTCGTGCCAGGATTAACTTCCCAACTCTTGCGAGGTTGGCTTTGTTTTGCTGTTTCCCCCTCTAACTTTACAAAGTTCTGAAAACAAACAAAACCACTTCAGAATTTATGTATGCAGAGTCACAACTTGTTTCCTTCTCTTGATCACCTCTGAGGTCAAATGTAAGAGAAAACAGATGAAGTTGTGCCTTCGCCAGTTCCCATTTCATCATTCTGCTTCCCAGGCACATAGCCCACAGTTGTAAAGGGCCCTCGTACAATTCCAGAGTGGCAGAAGAAAGGTTTAGGAGCTTTCCTGCATTACTGGCATGTCTACCTGCACATTTTACTTTTCTTAATTAGAAGCAAAAGGAGAGAAAACGTTTAATAACAGGTACAGTCTGAAAGGGAGAAAGCATGTACAGAACACAAAGAACAGTAGCTGCACATCAAGAATTTATTTCTCAAAGGAAACAAATAAATTGGGGGTTTATTAGCTGTTTCATTACATTTTATTTTAGACAAACAGAGAGCATATGTACAACATCTGATGAAAAAGGATTCTATTCAGAACAGTCTGACTACAAAATTCATTAATGCATCATTAAATTACTTGACAAGACTGCAAATTTAACTATGATTTAACTCTTTGGTTAATCTCTCATTGCTGACACAGTTGATGCCATTTATTTTGACCTTTAAACCGTCACAGGTTTTATACTGGCACGCTAGTTCTCTCTTTCCAAAGACACTGTAGTTACATGTACCTCCACAATCTGCTGTGAGGTACTTGTTAACTTCGTTCTCATCAAGTTTTACACATTAAAAAAAAGGATACTGCTCTCTACATGTATTTTTTCAACTGATTTTTAAGCATGAATAACACTATAGGCAATTACGTTGCTCACAACTGCTCCTGCTGTATGCCTTACTTTCTCAATAAATCTCATTAAAAGCATGAACCCACAAAACTTTCCTGCAAGTCGTGGCTGCAGAGCCAAGTGCAGCCTGTGCAGAGAGGAATCCAGCGTGCAGAGAACAGTGAAAGAAAAACTAAGCCTAAACTGGTGATAGAAAACCCACTTCTTTCACTCTCAACACCCTCTCAAGTGTCTCCTCGTGGAGCTTTCCAACAGTGTCAGCAGGAGTAAAGATACCTGCACGGGTATTTGCCCCACTAAGAGCAGCAGAGGAGGCACTGCAGCCACCCACAGAGGTGGAATGCCCCACGGCACAGCAAGCCTTGCGAGAGCAGGGTTGGACAGAGCCTCCACCTCCCTAAACCGGTTCTTTCCCTGAGAGGAGTGCAGTCAAACGCCACAGCCTTTGCATTCTGTGAGTGCCATGAAAAACATGGATGGATGGATGGATGGATGGATGGATAGATGGATGGATGGAGACCTGGAGCCAGCAGTCTCTGTTTTGCAGCTGTGTGTCAAAAGAGGCAGGAAGGAGGAGCATCCTTCCTGCGACACTCCGCAGTGTTTGGTACTCTGTACACTTCTGTTCCTATAAATCAAAGCTTTAGCCAGAACCTCAATCCCACTAACATGCAAAGGGAGTCCCTTCCTACTGCAGCTGTACCATAAGCAAAAGGGAACTAATGCAGCTTTCGGTATGATTACCTGGATTAACCTCACTAAATATGAAAAAAAAGTAAAGCAGAGAGCACACAGGGCCTTGTTTGCTTTAGTTAAATCTCGACCTCCACAGAAAGATTTAACTATCCATCCCTAATGGCAGCACCCAAGTTCAGCTCCACCAGCTCCTGCAGTAGAGGTGCGCTTGGTTTTTTTACAGCTTTCTTCCGGTGGAAAAAAAAACCAAACCAAGAAAACACATTATAAAAATAACATCATTTGGAACATTTC
Organism: Mystacornis crossleyi; assembly: GCA_013400655.1. NCBI lineage: Eukaryota > Metazoa > Chordata > Aves > Passeriformes > Timaliidae > Mystacornis > Mystacornis crossleyi. Next base: position 27,859 of record VYZQ01010959.1, read on the forward strand.
ACTTACAGCTATAAATACAGGGTTCTGCTTGGGCCATGTGAGCTTATGCACCAAGAGCCAGCTCCAAGAGAACAATAAGTATTTCATCATCTAAATTTAATCTCCACAGAAAACACGGGAACACAGGAACACAGTTCTACCAGCCTGGTTCACTTGTGTGGTCTCATTGCTATCAATGGGTCTATTCACGTGAGTCAGGAATGAGGAATGGGATCCAAGTGCACTACATCAGCAAAATTAAGAGTGCCCCAAACTACCCACAACACATATACTGGTGAAAAAAAAAAAAAAAAGAAAAAAAAAGAAAAAAGACAATGAGATAGCTTGTTGAGGAAAATCTTTCTTCCCAGACTCCACATTATAAATGGATGGTCTCCATGGCCAGGTTTTTATCACACACTGAAATCACAGAGTCACCAACTTGGCCCATTAAAAAAAGAAAACAACCCTCTTAGAATTTTTTTATATGAGAAGAAAAATCTATCTCATTCTGCTATTTCCAGCAAAGCTTCTTATTTCACAGAAATTTCAGACTTTGAACCATGTATTAAATTCCCAGTAGAGGCTCAGAGCATCTTTCTTTGTTGAATAAATCCTCACAAATATGGCCTTGGACTGAAATCTAAAGTTTCAAATGGTTTTCTGTAAGAAAGGGTGCATTGTAACACTTGGCTAATATTTGCACTCATTTAAAAACTCCTAAACAGAACAAATCTAAGTCCAAGGTCCTCCTTCTTACTGAAATTCTGATTGTCTGTGATGAAAGGGTTACAAATATAAATGTACAGCTACATACATAAAAATGATGGCACACATTGGAAAAAGCATGACTTTTCTCCTCAAAATTCTTGAAAGCACAGGAAACCATTAATGCCATTAAACTCTTAAAAAAAAAAAAGGCTAGAGCAGCAAATTTTCTGCAACAGAAAGAATACACAGAAAAGAGAACATGAAAACCTAGGTGCGGGAGAAAGCCAGCATGTATCAATGTATCTTCGTATACTGTAACAATACATCTTTATATACTGTATCAATACATATTTATACACTATAATACATATACTGCCTAATTTGTGTACCTATACACATATTAGTTCGACGTTATCCTGAGCAAATTAACAAAAGTCATACAGAATTCAGTAAATGAAAAAATATGTACAGTAAATGCATTTTACTTAAAGAAAACAGAATTTGTCAGTGTAATTTCAAAATACATGTTTGGTTTATAAACATACAAGTTGGAACAATACATGCTCAGAATTCCTTAGATATCTGTTGATTCCACGAGTGGAAACTAAAAAAAAAAATTAAAATAATCCCACACATATCTGACACGATGCAGGACGAAAATTTATTAATTCACAGATCTCAAATGTAACTTAAAAAATGGGGAAATAATCATAAAAGAAGTGATTCTAATGGGGTCCTTTGGGACTAGTCTTAGCCCTGTGCTATTTAAAATTTTGATTAATGACCTAGAAACAATATGTAATTATTATTGTAGAGGTTTGGAAGTTATGGAGAAGCAGCAAATAATGAGAATTGATCATTAACAGTGGCAGATGCTTCTCAGTGCTGTATGCAACTGACAGGTATTGTAATGAAAATACTAAGCCAAGGATCTAGAACAAAGGCTACATGCTATTTCAGCCTAAAGGGTTAAAGTGAACCTTGGGTATAAAACCACAAGCAGTTGCCCAGAAAAGGAGGGATTGAATTTCACAGTGACACCACACTCATTGTCTGGTCCTGCCCACAGCTGAAGAAGGGTTTTGATAGACTGGCCAGGACTCAGAGATCCACAATCCCATTCAATCCATGCACACGCCTAAACCCTCATGTCAACACACCTATGCACTATCATGGTCTCGGACCAGCTGTGTAAAAAATTTGTTTCGTGTGTTCTTAAAGGATGTTCCAGCCTGTATTGGCTGTCAACAGCTCAAAAAGTCAATCAAGGCCGTCTAAAAGTTAACACTCTGATTGTTTTACCTTGCTAGTTCTCCACTCCCAACCATCTCCTATCTGCTGTGAATGTTTAACAAAGTCTTCACAGTACTGCTTGAATCTTTTCTCCTCCAAAAAGAAGTCCTCTTCACGTGCCATGCTACAGGACACCTGCAGAGCAGACTGAATGTTAATGCTGGCAGATAAAAAGAACACAAAAAAATTTCACTAATTTATAGCAACTGAATAGTAAAATAACAAAGCATAGGAAAAAAAAAACTATTGCTTTAAAGAAAACAAAGATTTTTCTTCAATTCCATCAAGGAATCATGGATATGCAGAACAGTTGAGGCTGGAAGAGACCTTTGGAGCTTGTCTCGTCCATTCCCCCCAATCACAGCAGTGTCTACTGCAGCAGGTTGCTGGGGATTGTTCCCATTTGGATTTTGATTATCACCAAGGATGGAGATGCCACAGCCTCTCTAGGAAACCTGTTTCTGTGCTGAATTACCATAGCAGTGAATATTCTTTCCTTTGTTTAACTGCAAACATCTATCAGTTTGTGCTTGTTGCCTCTTGTGCTGATAAAGTCTGGCTCCATTCTTCTTTATTCCCTCCCACCATGTATTTAGGGACATTTAGAAGATCCCACTGACCTTCCTCTTCTCCAGGCTGTTTCATCCCAGCTCTCTCAGCCTTGCCTCATATATCAAACACCCTCAGTCAACTTTGGGGCTCTTTGCTGGACTGGTCCCAGTATTGTGGTGTCTTCCCTGTAGTGAAGAGCCCAGAGCTGAACTTTTAACATGTATTTCCTTAACAGTGGAGTACAGCTCTCTGTGGCTCAAAAATATGGCTTCAAAACCTTCCCTATCCCTCAAAGTGTTTTCTCAGAGGGTTTCGAAAATAAAATTTTCCTCTTAGAATTTGGTCATTTTTACTTGCTCCCCTCTCCCCTTGCCCATTTCAATGAGGACGTGTCATGAACAGAGCTGGTTTAACGTGTTTGTAGACATCAGGCAGCACTGCAGCACCACACACAAATCACTGAATCACAGACTGGTTTGGGATGGAATGAACCAGATAGCTCATCTGTATCCCATGAGCAGGGACACCTTCCACCATCCCAGGCTGCTCCAAGCCCCATCCAGCCTGGCCTTGGGCACTGCCAGGGACCCAGGGGCAGCCACAGCTTCTCTGGGCACCTGTGCCAGGGCTTCCCCACCCTCCCAGGGAACAATTCCCTCCCATTATCTACTCTAAACCTACTCTTTCAGTTTAGAGCCATTCTCCTTGTCCTGTCAGTGGCTACCACAACAATAACCTGTAACTGTTACAACCAGATCACACCTCTCCTTAACAAGAAATACAAGTGACACAGCATCTCATGCAATGCTCATTATTTTTCAGTATCTGACCCTGAGTCACATCATCATCCTGTCTGCCCACGACAAAAATTATTCATTAGAACTTGAAACACATTACTTTCAATAGCAGTTAACCCAAGGCTCTGCTGCTCTGTGCCTCTTGGATGCCAGGAAACAAAAAAAGCAGGAGACAGACAGTGCAGGTGTTTCTGCAATTCCCTAAGTGCCCCAGCCCTGATGACGGGCTGCAAACCACCTTTTGTGAAAAAACTGAGTGCACAGCTCCCACACAGGGTTGAAGCAGAGCTGTGTACTTCTGGAAAACAGCAGCTGCAAAGAATCACAGNGCGGCCGGCGGCGCGCGCCGGGGAGCGCGCGGGAGCCGGCTGCGCGTGCGCGCGGAGGGCGGGAATAGGGGCTGACGGAATGGAGGGGATGAGAGGGATAAGGGAATGGAGGAGTGAGGGAATGAGGGGAATGAAGTACTAAGGGAATGAGGGGATGAGAGAATGAAGAGCTGAGGGAATGAGGAGTGAGGGAATGAGAGGAATGAAGGACTAAGGGAATGCGGGACATGACGGAGTGAAGGAGTGAGGTCATGAGAGGCATGAGAGGATAAGGAGTGAGGGAATGGGGGGGATGAAGGAATGACGGACTAAGGGAATGAGGGGGTGAGGGAATGANCAGCAGGATCTGCTGGGAGTCAGGTCCTGGCACAGCTGGCACATGCAATCCTACAGCCAGGAATGAAGAGCTGAGGGAATGAAGGGGATGAGGGAGTGAGGGAATGAAGGGATGAGAGGGATGAGGGAATGAAAGGAGTGACGGACTGACGGACTCGGAATGAGGGGGTTGGGAGGGATGAGGGGATGAGAGGGATGAGGGAATGAAAGGAGTGACGGACTGACGGACTCGGAATGAGGGGGTTGGGAGGGATGAGGGGATGAGAGGGATGAGGAAATTAGAGGGATGAAGGACTAAGGGAATGGAGGAGTGAGGAAGCGAAGGATTGAGGGAATGAAGGAGTGAGGGGTTGACAGAGACTGGGAGTAAGGGGGATGAGACAGATGAGGGAATGAGAGGAATGGGGGGACTAAGGGATATGAGGGGATAAAGGGAATGAGAGGAATGATGGAAATGAGGGGGGTGAGGATCTCTGGGGGCTGCAGGACTGAGGGGGACGAAGGGGGTGTGGTATCGGGGGGTGAGGGTGGCAGAGATGAGCGGCAGTGGGGCTGGAGGGGATGAGAGGCTGAATGGGCAGCGAGGGATGAGGGGATGAGAGGGATGAGGGAGTGACGGGGCGGAGGTGCCTGCAGGGTGTGACGGTCCTGAGGGGGATGAGGGAGCCTGAGGGGGATGAGGGGTCCTGAGAGGGATGAGGGAGCCTGAGGAGGATGAGGGGTCCTGAGGGGGATGAGGGAGCCTGAGGGGGATGAGGGAGCCTGAGGGAGCTTGGGGGCTGCGTGAGGCACCCACCCACCCTAGCCCGGTGAGAGGTGTGGGTTCCCAGCCAGGACCTGGAGGAGCCCTCCATGCCATCCAGCACTGCCATCAGCCTCCTGCTGCCCTCCATGAGACACAGCCTGGCCCAGGCTGTTCTGCTCCACCAAGCGCTCGGCCAGAGCAGGCCTGGTCACCTTCCTCTCCCTGCTGTATAAATATACAATATTTTTACTTTTTGAGTAGGAGGTAGTGTGGAGTTAACGTGGCCGCGTGGCCACCTGAGCACTGTCCTTCCTTGGCCATTTCCAGGATGTCCCAGCGTGTGTTCCAGTGTTCCTTCCACTACCCGGCTGCGCTGTTCGCCAAAGCTGTTCTGCTACACAAACAGTGGGAGAATTATTTTTAAATTAAAGAGTCTATTAAGCCAAACATTTTTCAGTGGTAAGGTCTTGCCTGATGCAGCTAAGCAGTCCAAGGTAGTGTGTGCAGAACGCACTACAACAGGATAGATGTAAAATCTTTGTTTTACCTATTTAGCTATAAACTGCTGGTTTATGTACTTCTGGGATTGTTGTGTTTATAGTAAACCAGAGCTACCCCACCATTCTGGAGACCATGCTAGTCAGGGAGAGCTTCTGTATGCAAATAGTGTGTTGTGATGTGACATTTTCCCAACTGTGCACTTCCTAATTTCCTTGTAATTTGCTGGGTGTGGAGAGCTCAGGAGGGCCAAAGCTGGTTGGTTTGTTTTGTTGGGTTTTTGTTTTTTTTTTTTTTTTTTGAAATATTCCTCAGGTAAAGTGTTTCTCTTTGTTCTTAAAAATTCCTCTTAGCCAAGTCTTTCAAATAAATAACAGAATTCATATGTAAAGATGATTTTCACCGCTTGTGAGCAATGAAATATTCCATCTAAGTTTGCAGTTTTCAACATTGGGTGTATATCTAAGCAGAGATTTACTTCATTAAGGTATTCTGGAGACTTATTAATTGCATTATGTGCTTTGAACAGATTTGCCTTCATAGATCAGTATTTTGACTGCATACATCATTTTTAAAATCAGCCACATAGTCTGGGTGATGCCATTATAACTACAGGCTGTGATGCTATAGCCCTTATTTAATCATCAGCATTAATTATTTGTATAATTCTTTACTGTTTCTCTTAAATGTTGGTTTGTTTTTTTTTTTTTTTAATTTGGTGAGTAAAACACTGTGTTGTCACCCACCCCTGAGTTTTGGGGGAAGATTTTTGCATTGTGGAGTGTTCTCTCTAACCCATTTTTGCTAACAGTAAATGCATGGGGTAATGAAAAAACGTCACGTAATGTGCATTTCCTTGGAAGCTGCAGCTTCTGATTTCTAATTTTAGCTTTGTTACAGTCTCTCTGGATTTTCTTAGGGAAGAATCGTTGGGTTTGAGACATGGCTCGTATAAGAAGTGGCTGATAGGGCCCAGATTTTTCATCGAAGTTGGCAAAGGAGTTGCCATGGCTGAAAAAATAAGGCTGATCAGTGAAATTCTGTTCTTGCAGCACCTGGTATCAGCTTGGTCATCTCCAGTCCCGTTGCCAGGGCACTGCAGTAGATTGCAGTGTGTGCCTCTTTATCAAGGGAAATGCATCTGCTGCAGCTCTAAAATTACTGGACAAGACATCCCAAAATGGGAAGGATTCTCTCCTGTCTCTTCCTCCTTTTGCCTGAAAAAGTGCCTCAGCTTTCCATCTCATCTCTGCCCTGCCAAGAGCATTAATAGCCCTGTTCCTTGTGTCACTGCTTAGATATTTATATACTTAAATGCGTTGAAAAGTCATTAGACCATTTCATTTTCTTCTAAATATGTTAATATATTTTTCATATATCATCATTGAATGATGATGATGATGATGACGATGATGATGAATGACCAAAACCACTGATACAAATACCAAATTTTTATCAAATATTAAAACCAAAAATTTTTCAGAGTAAATTAGTTATTTTAGCAGCTTTGTTGATTGGGAATTTTAGAACTAAACTAAATAAAGATCACAGAGAATAATCCTTTATCAGTCAGACTGAATGATCTCTGAAAGGTCTTTTTCATCTTTTCATCCTGTTCTTTTGTCCAAGGAAATGCAGCTCCAGCCCAAACCCCTTGATCAGTCGAGCAGTTCATTCAGCACCTCACTCTCCAAAGGAGAAAAGGTGACATTACAGCTCTCGGAGTGACAGAATTAACACCATGTACATTTAATTCCATGAATCTTCCTCAGTGTGCTTCATCTCCTGACAAAGTAATTCTTCACAGTAATTCTAATGCTACTTCTTACGCTTTGTTCTTTGATTACTCTTAATTTCTGACACTGAATGATGTTGCTAGGACAAAAAGAGATAATTATTTGTTATTGCCAGTGCCTGCCAGTACCCATGTTGCAAAGTTTTATAAAAAAAAGGAATGTTGTCAGGTGGGCCAAATCAGAAATAATGGTGTAACCAAAGCAAAATGCTTCTCTCTTGTTAGGCTGCTGGATAGCATGTTCAAGCCATTTCACTTTTGCTATAACACAAAGTTTCTTCATTTTCTGTATTAATATGTAATAGGAATTAAAAATGAGATAATCTGCATTTTTCTGCTTTGTTTGTTCAGGAGTCTTAGTAGTCAAAATTCTGTCCCCTGACAGACCTTGGCAAGTGGACACTTACTCTTTCAAAATTGTTAACAAATCCTATTTTCCAGTGATCACTGTAACACCGCTGTTCTCTTGTGAAGCACACAAGTAGTGTTATTTTTCCTTTTCCTGGCAGAAAAGGAGGAATTAAGTGACCTGTTGAAGACTGTGGTAACTGCTGGGCTGGTGCATGGAGATGAATTTTGTCGACCCGTATTCTGTGCCTTCGACTGTTTGAGCTCTTGGGCCCTGTGACTGTGCTGAGAGAAAGTTCAAAAGGAAGTAAACTGAGAGGTACACAAACAGCATGCATTTTTCATGAAGGTTTTTATTCCACTCCAGTGGCAAACGTTTCCAACCAGCACGGAAGGAAGTCACAATGCAGCCGTTGTTGCCAACTTTTGTTTTCAGCAATTTTCCCTACCTTTTTCATTTTACATAAAAGTTTAATAATTCTTTCAGGGTTCAGATTAATTTTTTTCATTTGTTATGTATTCTCTTCCAATTACTGTTGTTCATGTTCCTTTCTTGTTTTCTTTTTTTTTTTTTTGTCTCCTATTAGCCCAATATGTATCAAACTCAACTTGAGACAGGCTATCTAGGAAGTACTGAGGCCATTCATATAAAAGGTGTCAACAGCTGAAGGTCTCGAAAGTGTTGCTCCTGAGCAGGGAAATTGAATTTGGGGGGTGTTGAGACTAATGAGGAGGACTGCTTGATGCAGAAAAGCCTTTTTTTAAATTAGCTCACAAATTCATGTTCAAAACAGCATTAAAATACCAGTGGACAGTGGAGGAAAGATCATTATTACATGAAATTACAATAAGAGAATATATTTAGAACTATACCAAATATATATAATTCTAATAAATAAGCAAGTTACTGTCTTTCTCTCTTGTGCTATTAGACCAGCAATACCAGTGTCAAGTTTGCTAAAAAGTCAGAAACAAGTTTGAAGTACGATGTGTGAAGTATTTTTGTAGGTAGATCAGAACTAGGATTAATTTTATGCAAATAACATAAATAAAGCTTATTGCTAAACTCCAGAGTAAATTACTCTTCTGGTACAGGTCTAAGGAATTCTTCTACCTAAGGAGACTGGTCCAGTTGAAGAATGAAAGGGAAACTCTTTGCAGGTGAATTTTTTTTCTTTTGTTTTTTTTTTAAATAAAGTAGTTCAGCAGCAGATACTCTCCAGAAGCCAGGCAAGAAGTAACACAGTTAAGAAGTATTTCTGTACAGTTTTTTAATAGTATTTATGTATAGTACATGCAGTACGTGTTGTGCCGCAGCAGGCTGGAATTAACACGTGTTCTGGATGACACAGCACTGCATGCACACAACACCCTGCACACCAGGGATGTATGGGATCTGTATGTTTGACCCCAAGATTTCTGAAGGTCACCACAGGCATCATTCCAAGAGTTAGATCTGGTTTCATTTTTCTTTCTTCTCTATTTTTCCCCTTGCCTGTGACACCAAAGCGACAAGCCCTGGAGATTAAGCTCATAGCCCAAGTGAGGCCCTTCCCAGTAAGGCTGTTACCCATGGAGTGTTATCACTCCCTGTTATTTTAGTAACAGCTAATTTCTCTTACTAAAGACCATGAAATCCTTCTCTGCTGCTCAGATCCCCGGAGGAAATGCCAGTTACATACCTAGCAGTGCAGCAGCACAACTGCAGTGTGCTTTTGGCACACTGGACACACCAGAGCTGTGAAAATACCCCTGGATGGCAGCTGGGTGAAAGCTGTGAGGGGGGATATCATGGGTTTGGGGAGTCTGGGGAGGGGTACAGGGTGGTGGTTGGGAGTAGGGGGGATATGAGGGGGCTATAGAGGAATTATCATGGGTTTGAAATAGGTCTGAGGTGTTAGAGAGGGTTTGGGGGTGGTCTGGGGGTTACGGAGCATTTAGGGGAGCTGTAGCAGGTTTTCATGGGTTTGAGGGAGTTCTGGGGCGTTATGGAGTGTTTGGGGGAGCTATAGGGTGGTCATCATGGGTTTGTGGGGATCTGAGTGGGGCTGGAGGGGCACAAGGTGGTTGGGGGCACTGGGGTTTTGAAGATTTGGGGCACTGTAGGGGGTCTGGTAGGGGCTGTGGAGGGGTTGTGAGGG